>WURT03015161.1:0-35401 GCA_009936505.3 Holothuria glaberrima | reverse complement strand
TTACGTGCTATGAATGACATACCGGTACTGTACTAGTGTTTGAATACAATTTCTGACATTGAAAATGGGCTGCGGTGCGCAGTGGAATTTCACCGGTGGATTGAACGTAAATGTGGAAAAAATCTGATGTAGAACTAGTGGGTAGCACACATAAAACGATCTTCATAAATGGTATTTTATAGTTTAAAAATTCCACGGAAGTCGTGACTTCAAAGAAAGTAGAGTCTAGTCGCGACCCCCGGCCAAGAGTTGCGACTCTGAAGTAGAGTCGGGTAACCCGCCCAACCCTACTATAGAGCCTTGCTCAGCATCACTTCAGACAAAAGGGGGCCTCAAGTGGCTGCAGCTGTTTATTTACCTCTAACACTTACAACAGCTAGCCTACTCCATTGCTAGAACAATTTAGAAGACCTGGTTGGGCGTTTCCTCTTATGAAAATGATAAAGACAACCTCGACAATTCTTATCAGATATGGAATTGAAAGGAAGTCTTTTTCATCAAGCAATTGGAGATTGTCACAAATATAACGCTCTGTAAATAAAGTATGGTCCTGCAACACTGGTACTTGTATTTTATTATCTTTGAATGCCGTCTTAATGTAATCGGAATGTTATGTGTAATCAAAGAACATATACTTGAACAAAAAATAGCAGAATAACAAGCTATTCTTAGCTGTGGCTGATCTTTGTTTCGGGCAGCTGTCGATGGGAAGAATTTGGGATTGTTAAAATTTCAATGTAACGATGTGTGTCATAGCTGGTCGGGGTAAAGAAAACAAAGATTAAAAAGACTTACGAATCGCACAAGTTGATCCAGTATAAGGGGGTAGGCATTTGCACCAGAATGCATAGCCTAAAGGGAAACAGGTACCACCATTACGGCATGGATTGTTGCTGCACGGCCCCAAGTCTGATGATAAAGATAGAATACATGAAATGCTAGATTTCGTTGTTCATATTTAAAAATTTTCAATGAAAGGATTAATTTAATGGGTAGCCAGTAGCTACGTAGGTTGTCCTTTGTGCCAAAAGTTTTTTTCCCGCAAATGCTTTCTTAAAGAAAATCATTCAGCTTACATTGCACCAACATAGCATACAAAGGAAAGACGTTAAATTATTCATAAACCGTTCGGCATCACGAATACTTTCTAGGTATACCTTTATCTCTACAAGATTTAATGCAGTTCAAGAGTAACGAATGTTGCATCATATGAAGTTTTGAAATTTGGGTAAACAAATTACTTCGGTACAACAAATCACCAAATTTCTTGAAGTGAAAGCCTTATTTCTTGACAAGAAAGCTACTGTATTACCTTATTTTGAATTTTGGATTTTTTATCATTGTGTATCACTGTGCATGATCCAGGGGTGTAACTACTGGGAGTGTCGGGAAATTTTGCTGGCTGTCGGAAAAAAAGTTGCCTCTTTCTTTTGCAGTTTCCGGACTTTGTTAGAAAAAAAAATATTTTATTTGGGGCTACAGAATTGTTGAGAACTTTATTGATGACTATCGTTTACAAAACTGTGCAACAAAAGCCTAATTGGAATGTAATGCAATTTTCCCTGACTGCTCGTAGGGGATGACTTGGCGGTATCAGAAGTCAGGTGCGTCGGGTCGCAGTCAGACTGCAGGTAAACCGTACGCGCACATTGCCGAGGTGGATATACTCAAAAGTCTATCTACTGTTTGTAAGTCACACATGGTCGAGCACACAGAGCCGTCGTCCGATTTGCAAAGGCTTCTTTATTAAAACATGAGTTGCCTTTAGGTCAATGACAGCTGAACACTGCCACGGCCTTACTAAACCGCGACGACCCTCCCTTTTCACCGAAGTCACTTCGAATATCAAACACTTGATATTTCCGATGAAGTCGAAGAAGAATGTCGGATTGCAATCGGGACAGACAGTGAGGTCGAGAACAAAATTTAGCACAAACCTAACCGACCCGTCGGCCACGTGACTGGTTTTTACTGTCACGTAGCAGTCGAGTCGGTGCAGTATGCGCTACTTTTTCAGTTACTTAACTCATTAAGTCGGAAGCGTTCGCGTTTCCTGTAAACCAAAAATTGCGTTCATTTCGTATTGAGATGATCTCGAAAAAAGTTCGCTTTTCCGACTCCCTCTGTAGATGCAGTTCCTAAAATTTTACCAAGTGTTTTTTTTTTGTTTGTTTTCAAAGTCTTTTTTTAGCATCCTTCGTGCCCACAATTTGTCCAATTATTAATTCAAGAAGGAACGAATATGCCTTAGACTATTGTATAATCCGAGTTCCCAACCCTCAAACCTGCTGCGTCATAAAGAAATCAAATGGCCGTTAGTCGATCATGGTTATAATGCAACCGATGACGATTTTTTTCCTTTTAGTACATTTGATGCATAAATTATTGAACGCAAATTTTATTTTAAGGGTATTATATGTAGCACAAGATGGCATGTAAGGACGCCCAATTTTTCAAAAATTTCTCAAAGGAGAGGGGGACCCCCTCCCCCAGGCCGGTGATCACAGAACAAACTGCGTTCCCCTCCCCGTGAAAGATATCCTGGCTACGCCTTCGATTATGAGTTAAACTTTCTTGAAACAGCCGCTGAGGCATTTTTTGTCGGGAATATAGCCCATTTTTCGGGAAAAAATGTCCAGCAACCCCCACTCATCGATCTTTAGGGACGCCCTTGTATGCATCATTGTGTATAGACAGTGTTTTGTGCCAAAAGTTTTCAAAAAATGCATTCTTACCGGAAATTGCGTCTTTTTAGTAGATAAATAACATTTTTGTGTTGTTGGATAGAGTTGAAGTGAAGCTTAGTTTAAGGTTGAAACGCATTTAAGAGCGCATTTTTAGAAAACACGTTTGGCGCTAGGAACTGAGACATTTTTAAAAAACACGTTTGGCGCTAGGGACTGAGATAATGCTACCGTCTACCCTTGTAATGTGCAATTACTACGTGGAGGTAACAAAATGGGGTGTCTGTAAAAGAAAGACCTAAGACCTAAGATGTAAGACCTGTAAAACTAAGACCTGAGACCTGTAAAACTAAGACCTAAGACCTGTAAAACTAAGACCTAAGACCTGTAAAACTAAGACCTAAGACCTGTAAAACTAAGACCTGTAAAACTAAGACCTATAAAACTAAGACAAAAACTGTCCCTTAGTGTAAAATAAAAAAGTTGGCTGGAAAATACTGTACAACCTCGAGACACTGTAGCTAACTATATGGGGCCATAACCCAATGCAAAATGTAGGCTACATAATACTACTGGACCCTCGAGGTGAGCTGCTTCTCGTAAAGTCATATATTCTACACGGCTGACGATTTATACTACTGAATCAAGTTGCTTATAATTAGTCTTGTCAGTATAGGCAGGGAGGTCTTTGCACCCCTCCCACTAATGCGGGGGGCTGTCACACTAGAGAAATCATGACAATGATTCAAATTAGGAGGCAACCGTCAAGGTAAGGTCTTAGATCTTAGGTCTTAAGTCTTTCTTTTACAGACACCCAACAAAATGTTTTGTTTCAGCTAGTAATATGTTTCAAATACTCAATAGCTTCCGGGGTTTCCCTACCTGGTCCCTAATAGAGGTGTTTCCTTAAACCGCATACATTTGCTCCTGCGATACTTTCGACACCGTCAGCTCATTCCACTTGGCCACTCATATCCCCAGCTCCTTTCGATTACCAATCGCCTCCAAAGTATTTTGAAGAAGCTTACTTTTAATACTACAGGCGGCATGAGGCAATGTGTGGAAAACCAAAAACACGCTTTAACAAAGGTAAACTGAGCTGGAAGTAGGTAACGTGTCGAAATGCTTTAACAGGAGTGGTTCTGAGTACAGAAAACATAAAAGTTTGATTTGTATCATAAACTTTGTTTACAAAACACTGTCCTGTATTGCCACATGTAAAAAAACTGAACTAAAATTTCATCTGTGGCAATCACGCAGGACAAAACGTGGTCCCATGTTTCGAATTTGTTCCAGTACCACATGAGTCTACCCCTCGTGATCACATTTTTTTCTCTATGTATTTTCATATGCCCTACTACTTTTTGTAAGGCTCTTGTCCATCTGACCTCCTCTCTCTAATAAAATGGATCGGAAAAACACTTAACTCATGAACTAAGGAGATTAGTGCCACGGCAACAAAACTGCATTGCTACTGTCGTCTATTAAACTCAGGACCGCGTAGTTCGCGACATGCTTGGGTCGAGATTGTATGTCAAAACTGGAAAAGTAATTCTCCTTTTAGCTCACCCTTACCACCAGATGGTTACAAAAATGGTAACAAAAAAGGGCTCATCTACCCCCCCCCCCTGGCCAATTAAATGTCAGGCAAAATATATCTTAAACTTGACACTGGATGGTAAACATTCCAGGGGCAGGACTGAAAGGACAAGGAGAGAGTTATAACTTCCATTAACAGTACGTTACAAGACGAATCATCGAGCTCATCACAGTTTGTAATTCGTTTTGGAATATACTTAAGTAGGTGGAGAACGTGATGTTAGAGATCATCTGTGTAGAGTTTGGTGAGAAAAGGTGACATATGACGACGTAAGAGATGCAGTTTAAAAAGTTTAAAAAGTTTAAAAAGATTTACACATTAGGCAGAAAAGTCCTTTGAGGCAGTTTCAAATCACTTATCTAGCCCAAAAGCACAATTCATACAATAGTCCCCTGTAATCCCCTACGTTCTTGCATCAGTGATCTGGAAGATTGTTTGCTTTAGCTAGCACGGCAATTATCTTTGTTTATCTTTGGGGGACTTGCTGCTGCAGGTGGTAATTGAGCCTGTTTTAGGGTACCCGCTCAAATCCAAGACTCGGCGGGTATGTGGTTACAAGAGGCTTAAAGGAGCCGTCGTCCTCATGAAAAACCTCTGTCTTTTAAAGCGCTTGTTCTCATATTCAATCAAAGCAGTTGACTTCCATTGTAACAGTGTCATTCTTTAGTCACTCGTGATGCGTTCATCTCTGGGTAACTACAAGTCGAAGCCACTATTCATGCGGCAATTGTACAGTCATACCACTAGCATTGCCCAACAGTTGTTATGAAGAAAGAAAGCGAGGAAGGAAGACGATACGAATAGTCACCAATAACATGATTAAATTGTAATTTTCTACTCGCTATCTGACAAAAATAGCCTCGTACATACTTCAACTACAACATACTGTGCCTGCACGTTCATCTACCTGGTGGAACTTGAAGATCTTGAACTGTCTTGTAATAAAATTAAGAAAACTATCAAATGAGTTTGAACAATTAAAAACTCCCCGGACATCTGCTGCGAATAGTTGTCCTCCAAAAGTAAATATTCATATAATTGAAGGCAAAAGAAAAAACTTTGGAAAGAGTGTGTTCATATTCCGGATATTTCATGCAATTAAAGTTCGAGGTAAAATCTTATCACTGTTACAAACGTAAAAATTGCCACTTTTTTCAGTTGATGTAACGGGAGTTGCTGTTACTCGAGGCGTAAACTACTGGCTAGCAGATGAGCACAAACTAAAGCTTGCAGCCAGTACACGTGTAAATATTCAAATGATGATGTCATATATCGCATTATCTGAAGTACACGTCAATCAGCCCTACAAAGCTGAAAATCTATATTCACCAAAAACCGCCAAAAGTTTACCAAAATTTCGTCTTGTAATTTTTTTGTATAAGACGTCATTTACTGTACTTATTTTACATTCTGTAGGCCTTTCTTCAGTAATGATACTTCGACTTTAAGTGGAATGAGACTTTAGAAGCTCCTTAGTGGGGATATTTTATTTCATCTTTTCTGAGTGTAAGCAGGCTGTAAGCCTGAATCAAAACAGAACAAAAATCAATACAGGATTCACTGTGATTCCGCTAAACGATCCAGAAATATAGTTAAGACTATTCATATCTCTGACACATGAGATTTGTTTTACAAATGGAATTAGGGAAACAACAGTGGGAGTACCTACGGTGATTAGCACCTAAGAAGGCAGAAGTGGATCCTCCGTTGTCCCCCTACCAGGAGGTGGTGTCCTGTGGGTAACGGAGGGGTCTCATGGGAGAACAATACTTCATTTCTGCATTACTCGCCTCCACACAGTTTTAAATTAAAAAATAAAAAAAAGTTTGCTTCTTTGTCAAAGCTTTAACAGTGCCTCATTTTTTTTTCAAGTTTACTTCCATTCTTGTCTGGGATAGTCAAATGTTACTTCTGAAATGTCTCATTAAAGGAAACAGTATTCCATTGTTTTCCGAAAGAAAGCTTTTATTCCAATTGTCAACCAGCTTCTTTCATTGAGTCTACTAACTAGCTTAGTGAGACCACATCGATGTCATATTGCAACAAATGAGTTTTCAATAAGCTTCATTCCATCCCATTAAAACCCATAAACTTTCTCTGAAAATTTTAAAGAGAATGAATGAAAATTTTCTCTTCTTTCTGGAAATTGATGGACTAACTTGTGAGATACTACGATGAGCTGAAGAGAATAGGTTGGATCTTCGTGGATGTACCACCAAATATATTTGGACTTCTATAATCAAATCTACTATCCATTGCTACGTTTAGACTTAGTGTGGGTAGCCACAAGAGAAAGATCTGAAGGAAGAGTTTGCGCAAAAATTTAATTTAATTTTGTTTTTAATTTAATTCAAAATTTGTAAAATTTTAATGTCTCTCATCCATTCCCGTCCTGATAACATGGGATTTTGGAGGAGAAAACTGGTTGCAAAGTTAAAGAAGAACAAAAACGTGTTCATTAATGTGAGGTGATGATGTCACATGTGCATGGTTCTTATACTTACTCAGGTTATAGTACCACTAAAACATACAAAAGCGTATACTAACTGGAAAGCCCTAAAATAATTGTTCATTATTTTAAGTATTATGTTATTCATAGCTTTAACACTATAAAGGGGTTCATCCTACAATTTTTTGTGCTCATTTTTAATAAAAGACATATGTTACCAGGGCTTCTATAAAAAATATCCTGCGATGAGAAAGTCTGGTAATACATTTGTCGGTGTTGCACAATCGTTGCTCTGAAAGTACAAAATATAGGAAATAGTTAATATCAACTAACCAAAGTATTGACTGTTATAAGTGTCTTGCAGTCACGAAGCCACATACAGTATGAATTTTAGACCGTTGTCAGGTGGTGTAGCAAAGTTTATGGCATTTGTGAGGTAAAAGAGATATTGTCATTGTTGCTTACATAATACTCTTGCTACATAATATTATATAATACTATTAATGAAGAAAAAGTTTTTTCAAAGTTTTTGGGACGGGGTATTTACCCCGTTATGCCCTTATGGCGAGGGGCTAAAGACTAAGTGAGAAAGCAACTTAAAGCTCAAATACTAGTGAGGAATTACTCGGTTTACATCTTTGTGCCAGACTGAGATACAAGCAGACATAGCCTGCAGCAGACAGACCTCTTATTTGGATCTCTTTGTGGGCTTCCATACTAGGTCAACAATTTATGCCACTCTAAAATAGGATTAGCGCTTTTTCAAAAAATTTGATCAATCTCAAATTTTATAAATTCACCTACACGCCTCAGTCCCTGATACTTTTTGACTCCTTGTGTTCACAAAATCTATATTTTAACAAACTTGCAGTTTGTGTCTTAAGCATGTCCAAAAATAACTGGAAACGCACATCAATAATTAGCACATATGCAGGTGCTATTGCGCCAGCGTAATACGAATTATTATTGCAATCCGTGCAGTAAATTTTCTTAGTACTGTACTGTTGGTTTATCGAGGAGTGTTTCCACTTGTGCGGGAAATGCTTAACATTTGTGAAACTTTCGTGCTTTTAAAGGAACAGAATTGTATTATAGAAAGTTTCCGTGTCATCTTACTAAGTTTTGCTTGTGAGAAGACAACCAAGGATAATCACAGTTAGAAACTATTTCATTGCAGAAAATAATTGTTTCAGCACGGCTTTGTTCAAGATGTGAAATTAATGTGCATAACATAATATGAGAAACAAAGAGTTGTATGATATCTGTATGTGAGCATATTTAGCTGTTGATCATAGAGCAAAGCCTTATTTTCGGCTTCAAATCCCATTTGTTTGAGGAAAGTTTCCAGGGTAGCAGTATTATCTGTACGTGGTATTTTTCAAAGACAGTTGATGGACGAAGTTTGGTGAGAAAATATTGCTATTTGAGAGTCTGCAGACATTATTGCGGGTTTATGTGGAAAGTTGTTTGTACACTCTGCTCAAGTGCTTTGTTGGAGAAGGGTAACGGAAAAGGAGCTTTAACTTGGTATTGACTTCAAGGCTGGTCAAAGCCTAACATTACTCATTTGTCAGAGAGGCGAAAGATAACAGTTTTTCTTTAAACTAATATTGCTCAGCACCATTTTAATGTCGTGTCCCTTCACTTCTGCTGGGGAGAGGAATGTAGCACAATGTGCTCTCATTGTTTTGGTATGGCATTCCATTGGGTTTATATGTTGATGACAGTGTTAAAAACATGTGCATTATTCATTATTTAGTTACAACCTTCCCACTTAAACCTTTGTTATCCTTAAGAGGCTTCGATATGTACCTACCTTCAGCTACAGAAATATCTAGTTTATACAAGTAATCCTGCTTTGTTCTTTCACCATTTAATCCAGTCTGTATCTTGTTGCCAGGACTTTTACAACATATTGCGCAGTCGTAATTTAAACGCAATACTGCTCAATTGTGACGTAGTCAAATGCTATGGTAACGTTCATACACCCGAATATTGCCTTGTGGCAACACTAACTGTAACAAAGGGTTCTGATGCGTGGTTCATTCTGGTCAAAATAAGGTTCTTAAATAGCCTTGGCCTAGTCTAAGCAACAAAGTAGACAAACCGTAGGCGAACAAAGGAAAGACTTCTATACTGGTAATCATTTCAGATTAAGGAGAAATGTTTAGCGTTCTTTGTTTTTCGGTCTACTACTTTGACCTTGAAATAGGGATATGTTTCCCAAGGGGATGCAATGTTTGCCAACTTTCTATTCCTTTGGTACATTTATATTGGGAAACCGAGAGAAAATGTTTTAGCACAAATGATTGTCAAGTTGAAGAAAAGCAAAATATTGTTGATTAATGTTCACTATAGGATGTAATGTGCGCTTGCCTTAAGGTTATTTTCTTCGAAAGTGTGCCCACTATGTCTGCTATTGAGAACTTAAAATAATGAATGAGAGCCAACCTTGTCCGCATGCCTTGATAAATCAACCTGCTCATACAACATTTAAATTTCGACTAAATTGTTTTGTTTTCACACATGTACTTCGGTTAAACTAAGTGCCAAATATTTTGACAAGCTGACCAATCAGTTCGGGAGATAACCGTTTTCAGGTGAAAATGAATCTTCACCCGATCGGGGAAAACTTTGCCACGGGTGGCGCTATTTTCAAGGTTTTACTACAATGCATTGCGATCCTACCCAGGAAATTAAACGAGGATGATCATTTAGAACAACAGGTAAATTTTCCCTCCATTTCAGGAAAAAGGGAGACATATTTAGAAACCTTAGGCCAGGAGAACAAAAAAAGTAGACTAACGTTCACCGTGCAGTTCTTGAGATAATGAACAATTCTGCTGAGCCCTTTGTCCTAAGCTTAATTTTAGGACTCGACACAGTCGCGAGTTGCATGCACCGTCTACCACGCAAGAGCGGGCAAGTGAAACATGCCAGCACTTCTGTTCATTAACACGCTGTGGAAGGTTTCCTGTGTTTCGCTCTATTGGCGTGATCCGTCATCTCATGCTTGAATACACACATGATTTAAACAAATCGACCGCTGCGAAGAGGTAGACCGTAAGTGCCAGTAAACATTCATATTTTGAGCCAGGCAAAACACTCAATCCTCACATGATATCATACAAAATTTCAAGTCTCGAGACTCTTTAACCCTAAACCTTATTTCATGTCTCCTTAACCCTAACCTTGTGACAGAATATCATGCCTGGTATGCGTGTCTCGAGACGAGAAGGTAACACGTTACATGAGAAAATGTGAGGATTTGGTGAGACAAAGTTTTCCCCCCAATAGAGAAAATTTCCATTTTTACCTGAAAGCGGCTCTTCCCGAACTGCCAACCACCAGTTGCCAGTTAGTTTCTTTTTTTTAAATGAAGAATAATGCAGCATGTTTGATGAACATTTGCTTTCACCGCTGTATAACTTCCGAATCGGCTAACATGCAGCCTACGGCCTCATTCTAAGTCTGCTTGTCAGCTGTAGTTTTTAATCTTACTCTGTACTTGAACAAATTGAATAAAACCCCTTGATAAACTTGCGTCATTTGATAAGCACCAATTCATTTTAAATGAGAGGTAACTTCAGGAGACAGAACAAAGCAAATGGATAATTTGCTCAATGGATCAAAATCTTTTGTTAATGGCCTCGTGTTGCTTTCTACACTCCTATATCACCAATAATGTCTGAAGATTAAAGGGATAGCAACTTCAGTTCAGCAGGCATGGTGCCTGTATTTGTTCATGAATCGAGGACTTTGATATAGGTTTCGACCGTTTGAACCTCCAATGGTCAACACAATCTTCAATTATGTCCTGAACAATGAAAGAGCAATTGCAACAAAAACTAGTTTTACCTTCTAGATTTGAAAGTCTTAAAATTATAACTGTCCTTTTTATATTTTTTAACGACTGAAGAAAATCTAACTTGTAATTAAAGAAAAAGTAAGTATTGAATGTTTTTATACTGTAAAGGACAATTCGTCTTTAAATTTTTGCTAATTTCTTAAAACATAACTAAACTTTACTAATAACCACATTAAAAAGTGTTAGCAAAAATATGAAAACATGAAACTCACACAAATCGTATATTTCCAACCGATGGGTATGGGGCTCTGTAGGTGAGCGTCAACGGAAACTGCTTGTTGTTTGTATTTGCAGTGCCCACGGTACTTCCCTGAGTCCCGCAGTTGTAAAACCTGTAATTTCCATTGCTTGTAATCTTTTGGCCATTCACTAACTTGAAAGTACCTACCGCTTGGGTGCTTCCGACGGTGGTCCTCCTTGCTTGAACTATTATCTCTTGAAAATATACTAAAGCATTTCGCAGTTTTGGTTTGTACGTCACTGAAATCGAACGGTAATAGGTAAGAAGTGATATTGAAAAGAAGTGTACAGATCGTTATCAAAACGTAGAAAACAAATTAAAAGTAAAGACTGTTGATTTCTTTTGTTACACAAATTATACTTTTTTTCTCATTTCTTAAACACTCTCTTTTAAGAAGATACAGATCATGATCACTATGACTTTTTTGGCTTTGACCTTTTTGTAGTCTAGATCTGTTTGTTTAAAATTTCGGTTGTAAAAGATACGTGCTAACATTGTCCATGACAATATAGAACATTTGCATGTAACGTCACAGGGCCATCGAATCTTAGTGTCCCCTTGCCTAATGTTGGGTTTTAACTAACTTAGATGTACATTACAAATATTCAATATTCGTCATCTGACATAACAGTGGGATCGGTCGTCAAGTAAACCGTGAAGAATTTACAAAACAGAACTCAAATTTGTTATGTGGCTGGAGATTGAGCAAATGAGAAAACGCACACGTCTGCAAAGATTTTTTTCATTGACCAATTGCTTTTAATGTTACCTTTACCTTAAAACGCATACGTTACACAATCCATGTAATGATCATATTTTACATTAGATTCCACATATTGTAATGTCTTAGGTTAAGATGGTTTTTTATGCAAGGCCGTTCTACATTCAAACTCCTGATGTCTTTCTCATGACGTTAGTGGAAAAAGAAATTTGTAGGCAGGTTACAAAACTTGAAATGTCACTTAAGTTTGTTATCTTAGCATGTTACAGACGTAAAAATGATCCTTACAGTTGGCTTGAGTACGCATATCTGCCTTACTTAAGTTTCTCTATGTATAAACACGCAGGATGCAAACAAGAAAATTAACTAACTGTTCATAAATTAAATATTAAGTGATTTCGTCAACTAAAATTTGTACTAAAGTAATACCTGTAATGGTGGAACCAGCGGAATAAAACTGCGGAGAAACTTGTACTACAAATGGTGCATTTGCATTATCCCATGGATCATAATAAAGCGAAGGATTCAGACAAGAATTGTCATCCAACACAGGTTGTTGTTGTGAGCGAATTGAAGGCAAAATAGCGGCAACAATCAACCAAGCTACTGACATCCTCGACAGGTGTACCTTCTTGACTGCCATTTTGTACTAATGGGGAAGTAAATAGAATACTAACAACCAGCACAAGATTTTAGACGAATGGTTATGCAGGAAACCTGAACTGATTTTTATAGTGTATCAAGCCTTATAAAACATTCATTCCAAACATTCTTAACATTTATTGATTGCCATACACCCTTCTTCGGAGTATTCTGTATTTTTAAAGCTTTCTTGCAAACATTCATACATATTTATAGCTAGTCTTTGTTATCCGTATGCTCATTGTTCTTCTGGGTGAGACTGGCCTTTCAACCTCTGGGGAAGATTGGCCTTGTTAACTTCTGGAGTTGTCTGACAATTTCAGATGGTTTTCTGTGCACACACGCACTCAATCTGAACCATCATTTGAAAACATTCCATAAACTAAGGGCAAAATTCAAGTATGTTCATTTTGCTTTTGGTGAAATAATTATTCCTTTGAATCACTGAGGCTGTCTGACGTCATTTTGTAAAAACATTCCAAAAACTAAACACAAAAAGTCGCAAACAGTTCTAGGATTAAGTTTTGTTTTTGCTTTAAAAGTTAGTAGCGTTGCTATAAAAGCGCGCTTAAATAACCCTAAGTTTTCAAGCTCAATTTTCAAACCAGTCAAATAAAACGAAATTTCATTTTTATATTGTCTTACACCATGAGTTTGGAGAATGGTTTACCCAAAATAAGAAAACATAACTAAACTTAAAAGCTCTGAAGAAATTATTGTAAGTTACCGTCTATCTTAAACATCATAATAAGTTTCAATGTATATGTAATAGGGTGTCTGTACCTCATAGTTCATGTAATGTTCATGTTCTGTACGTTTGTAAACTTATCCTAAATAAAGAAAACATTGTGCCATGTGTGCGCAGAGCTTTGTTCAAATCATTACCTGTAATGAACCACGAACCTTTCCGCAAATGGAGTTATAAAGTGACATTTCATTTTTAACGTAAATTGCTATCCGCATTGAGCTTATTTAAATTAGTCCACTGAGCCGCACTCGACCGTATCCGGGAAACCATACACAAATCAAAATAGCCGTTCCAAATTTAAGAGAATTAAGTCTTGCAAAGAATTGAAAACAGGCAGCCCTCACTGCTTTATTCAATGAAAATATGTTGCATACACCAAAAACAGTAGAGTTGAACAGATTCAATTGTGCACAACAAAAAATTCGTATCAGCTTAATTTGTTAAGTATGTTTTTATGTGAATACCTTTCAAGTTAGAAAACCATAACAATACATACCTTGTACTGCCAGACGCTTAGGAAATGCCATTTGTTAGTTTTTATCTACTTGCCAATTTCGTTCCAAAACCTTGAACTACCCCGTAAGGAGTGACGAGCTAGAACGGACACGACCCTTAACAAAATGCCGCTTTCAATTTGTAGAGGGCCGGAAACTAAACTTGTTTGCACCACTTTTGCTTCTCTCAAAACATGGGCCCAATTAAAAGCTCTTTGTTTATGCACTTTATCCAGCAAGTTACTGGACCTACTTTTGCGAAAGCAATAAGATCCCAAAATAAATGTTCATTTTAATCTGCTTCGCCTAAAGTAATAAGGATGAAACCTTGAAAGGTGAATAGGGGGCCTGTGGTCTCCTTGTTTGAATATCTTTGTTATATATGATGTTATTAAACGTGTTCAGTTGTGCTGCTTTGTTCGTCTGTGTGTGTGGAAAATCGAAAGGAGGAGGGGCCCACCAAATGCGGGTGGGTTGAAAAGGGATGATATCAAACGAAACGTGACAAGCAAGGGTGGACAGAAGTGGAAAATGGGTTGGGGAGCATGGACCAAGTAGCGAACTCCCAAATAAGGACAGTCCCTTTGCACCTTTTAAAGTGGAACAAAAGTAGTTAAGATTAATTGGGTACTCTCCGATGGGGGAAAATGCTTTTTTCACAACTGGCCCTTTCACGTACGCAGATGCTTCAACACGAACGTAAAATTTGGGGTTGGCTTGCAGCGTTGTATAGTTTCAATGTATTTTGCTTGACGGAATTGTGTCAATCGTCCTAATGAACTCCAACTACACCTACCACCACCTCATCCTTGGTAGACGTTGACTGTCCACAATATTGCTTGCAAAAAAAAGAAAAAGAAAAGGAAATCATCTTAAATCACGTAGGTGTATTTGTCATACTCGTACTTTACGTCACGGTGGTGAAACCCTCGAGAACTTTGTTCACTCAGCTAGCGGATATGGCCTATGATACCCCCTAGGGCTCAGAAGCCAGATACCTATATATGCACTCACTAAACAGGCTAGGGGTCTTTGAAGGTAAGGTTTTATGTAAAATACGAAGTCACCACCTAACGTCCTACGTCAGAATCAGATGATGAACAATGTGAAAATAAAGATATGAAATGATATTGAAATTACATTTTTTCGTATCCTATTATACCTACAACCTCTTTTTTTTCCTTCTGCCTCACACCTGGTAAATCTTCTAGGTAAGGCCGTAGCACCTTACAGGTTACCATGCTACTATACGTTTTTTAAAGCTTGGGTAAATCCAATGTATTTCTCTCCGGAATCACCCATTGTCTTAAAGTCCATCTACGATGTACGTTGTGACAATGGACATAACCTGTGTATCGGTATCATTTCCCTTTGTTTGATTTTGGATTTGCCTGTACGACTATGCACTTTCGTCGTAACTCGTGAAATATTCTTGATTTCAATCTATTTATGGTGTATTTAGATGTAAAGAATTGCAACATGTGTGTTTATATGTTTTTCAGCCAAACAGCTATCCTTCCCAAGAGAGAAGATCTAAACTACAAGATTCATGAAAAATGATTGGACATTCAGAAATCGTAACCGTATTACATGTAGGCAGAATCGAAAAAATTAAACCTGATCAACAAGGTTGCCCAAAATGAATTCCCTAAAATCCTCTAAACCTATTTCTTACAAAAACGAAGAGCGACATTTTGGTGAACTTTGGATTGAAAAGGTCGATTGTAGTCGTGATGTGGGGTTTTATCATCCAGTTTGATTATGTACTGGTAGTAGAATTTACATGTCTTTATAAAGACTATAATACTGATTTATAAATTTGCAGCTAAATTTAAATTGAAGGCCGTTTTTTGAACAGATATACGACCCAACCATCTTCAGAGGAATTTGAAACAAACAACCGTTTAAGAAGATTGTGTTAACAAATCTTTTCAAACATCTGCAAAATTGCAAAGTGCGGTTAAAATACATAAAAGGATCTACTCATGCACAGAAACACTAGAGATGAATCATAATAAGAGGTTAGTCAACGATACCATTGGTTGTCTCGCTGCTGTCCAAAACACTTCAATGTATTCTTGTATCATTAGGCTTTTTAGGATTTTGTAACCAGCCAGGCAAGTAATTCGAACACTAATTTTGTACACTTTGTTAACCAGGAATTTTTCCTCTCAAGTGTAAATGCTCTGACCAAACTGAGTGTGTGTACCACACTCTCAATACTTTGTACACAAAAGTCATCACATAATCAGCAATTTCAGTCAAGTGTAGTAAATTTGTGGTTTCTACCGTGCTAGCCCTGAAGAAACTTGAGTGTGATCATAGAGATAACTGTAACACAATATGATCAAGTGACACAGGGGCAAATCTGCATTTGCCTGGGTGAAAACGGTGAAAAGGCCATGGGAAACTGTTTAAACTGCTTTCAGTATTAGGTATCAAACTGTTAGCTGGAGTACATTAAAGTCTTAATTAGTATTGTAAGCCAAAATAAACAAAATAGCCTTTTTTCTCGTAGAAGAGATATAACCATGTTATTTCTGCTTGGTTAGAGAGTGAAATGATCTAGATAATGGCCTCCCACTTCATTTTTGACAAGTTCCTAAATATCATAAAAACAGGATTTCTAGGGAATCGTGTGAGCATCCTTTTGCAAACATCTGTAATTCCTGATATCATTTCATATAATGTTCACAAAGATGAGAGTTAATATTTTCTTTCTTTTGTCTCTCTGTAAGTTTGCAGGACCCAAAATGCTTGTTTTGCTATATCAATACGATTCTAGAGGTCCACTCTAAAATGGATAACATCACTAAAAATGTACAGAAAAACGACACTGTAAAATCATGCTTTTCTGCAACGATTTTGTTTTGTAAAGAAAGAGACTTCTTTTCGCCTTCTCCTAGTTTTGAAAAGATTAACATATTTGAATAAGAACAAATAGTGTTCTAGCAGATTCAAGGCAATTGTAAATCTCTCGTTTCGTCCTGACAGACCCATTTGTTAGGTATTTGAACTTATGGAGTGTCCCAAACCACTGTTTTAATGCAATGTTTGCCATGAAAATGATGTTTAACTTTTTTAAAATTTCCGAGCACTTAGAGAGCAATTGTCGCCGTTCCTATCCTTTACCAAAATAACCTTTTGAAGTAAATAAATTTTTTCGTAGGGCAAGCAAATTGTCATAAAACTAAAAGTACATTTGAAGCTTCATATTACCATCCAAATATTCCTCAATATTAAATCACCTCAAAGTTCCCCCATAAACTTATCAGAAGCCCTCACCATAAATAAGAAATGATTTGAAATCCCCGTTACTGAGTAACTAGAAAAGGTCATCTCCTCCCCTAATATGTGGTATTGGAAAAGCTGCCGAGGCTCCGCCCCTGAACTCTGTTATGGGCCCTAATGCGGTCGCTGGACCTCAAGTGGGCACCTTCCCACTTCGCTTGCGTTGTGGTAAGGGAAGTTAAGACTGACCATCTGGCCCCATCACTCGATAATACCTGGATGCTTTGGACAAACTCTGTTTACAAAAATGTCTTTTACACCTTAGGTGCAACAGACAAAGATAACTACGTTGGAATATCACATCATAAATTCATTCCCGAAAGGTTCGTGGTTCCTTTCAAATTATGATTTGATCAAAACGATTCTCCAAACTTTTGAATTAAGCAGTGTAAAAAAATGAAATTTCTTGTTTTTTGATTGGTTTGATAATTGAATTTTAAATTTGGGGTTATTCGAGTGCGTTTTGTAGCAATGCTACCAACACTGAGAGCAAATCCAAAACTAAATTCCAACACTTATTCTCAAAACTATTTGCGCCTTTTTCTCTTTAGTTTATGGAATGTTTTCAAAAGACGATTCATATTGTGTATGTGAGGGAGCAGAAAAGCGTCTGAAACCGTCAAACAGCTCCAGAGTTTCAAAAGGCAAATGCACAATGAGCATACGGATAACAAAGACTAATTATAAATTTGTATGGATGTTTTCAATAAAGCTTTAAAAATAAACAACTCTTAGAAAAACGTATTCTGCAGCGATTGATGAATGTTAGGAATTTGTGTTTCATAATGCCTGACAGCCTACAATACAAAGTCAATTCAAGTTTGCTACAGAAACAACAGTTCACATATCTTTGTGGGTTGTTAGTGCTTTACTCAGGCTTCCTCCTATTAGTATAGAATGGCAGACAAGAGGATGAATCTAACGAGAACATCAGTAGCTTGTTTCATTGTTACTGCTGTTCTGCTGTTTTGCCTTTAATTCGTGCACAGGAATCAGTGTTGGACGAGAATTCTAGTCTGAGTCATCGGCTCCCTATTGCGCCACAGGATAATGCAAATGCACCGTATGTAGTACAAGTGTTTCGCAGTCTCATTTCGTTGGTTCCACCATAACAGGTGCTGTCTTATTAAAAAAAATATGACGAAATCACTTAATATTAATATATAAAGAGTAGTTAATTTCCTTTTTTACATCCTTGGGTCTCTACTTAAGAAAAGAAGATATTGAGTGCATTGTAAAAAGATAGTTAAAAGGAGAGTAATACTTCAGCCCTCCCATTAAAGTGACCTGTAAGGATCATTTGTTTACGTCTGTAATATGCTTAAATAAAAATGTAGCCTACCGAGTTTTGTAACCTGCCTCCAGTTTTCTTTTTCCACAGACGTCATAACAAAAACAGGAGAGTATAGAGATCTATGCCAAAAACATGACGATAGATGAAATTTAACGATAAAAAAATATAATCATTTCAGTACATGAATTGTGTTAAGTAAGAGTATTTTGGTAAAAGCAACATTAATAATGGAATTGTTCCAGTACGAAAATCTCTGCAGCCGAGTGTCTTTGCTCATTTGCTAAATCTCCGGCCTCCTCACACAATCGAGTCTTGTTTAGTGAATGCTTCACTATCTGTTTGACCAGGGAGTTGTTATTTGGAAGGGGATACATCGCTTTGAAGCGACGTCTGACACCGCCAAGGTCACACAGCAATTAGTATCTTGTATCTTTCTTGGCATTTCTGAAGGGCTTACACTGGATTAGGTAGTTCATACCATAGAGATTTGTCGTCTGCTACATCTACTGTAAGACTGGGGCTTCTTCGCTACTGTCACAGCACTACCAGTCGCTAGAAAGTAAAAAATATTGCATGTTTGGACTCTCTTTGACGCGGATGAGTGTATACCAAAAAGGTCTTATGTATAAATATGAACATGATCCTATATCTGGTATTTCCGGAAACTTTCGAGATTGTTGTGACAAAAATTAACAGACTTCTCCCTCTTCAGATCATTTGCATGAAGTTCGTTCTATAGGAAGGGGCAAACCTCATTGACTTATTCCAATTAAACAGTCGTTTCTTGTTTTGAGGAACCTGCTCCTAAATTGGTGGCGGTTTCAACCTATGCATCAAAGCATTGTTCTGAGAAGGTCAAATGTGACAAGATTACTAGACCTGAATGATGTTGCTAGCGTATTGATATCACATTGAAGCCAAGGAATAAAAGGAAGATTCCACTTTTAGCAGAATGCATAGCTTATCATTGATAATATTCTCAAGATAAAGTCGGTCTTAGGGTATTAACATAAATTAAAACTTTCCGTTAAACTTACTTCCAAATACCAACTCCCTGGTTTGACGGCCCATCCCGATGTTATGCCAAAAGACAACCTTTCAGAAAAAAAACAGTGTTAGGTAAATGAGAACAATGCATTATTTTTGTGACAAGAGACATCAACACTCTTTGCGTTATATTATATTTTTTGTAAGTTTTGATAACAATCTTTACGCTTCCTTTCAATATCACTTCGTACCTTTTTTCGTTTAAATCCAGCGACTTACAAACCAAGACTGATAACATTTGTAGTAAATTTTCAAGAGATAATAGTTAAAACTAGGAGGACTACTGCCAGAAGCAGGCAAGCAGTAGGAACTTTCACCTTTGTGAACGGCCAAACGCTCGCAAGCAACAGAAATCACAGGTTGTACAACTGTGTGGCACATAGAGGTACCTTGGGCACTGTAAAAACAAACAATAAACATTTTCCCTAAAACTTGAAAAATCACTTTCTTCATGAATAATAAGTAATGAGTAACAAGATAGTATTATATGGTTGACGACAACAATATCCCTTGCACCTCACAAATGCCATACATTTTACTACACCCCTTGACAACGGTCTAAATATTATTCCTGTTTATGGCCTCGTGACTGCAAGATACCACCATCCCTTTAGCAAAACATTTTACAGCCTCAGTTGCACACACTAAAGTGAAGTTTGCCTATCCCTTTTAAAAAAATATATAAATCATTCAAACAGTCCATCCTTCTGAAACTAGACACTTACAACAGTCAATATTTTGGTAAGTTGAGATAAATTATTTCCTGTGTTTTGTACTTTCAGGGCAGCGATTGTGCAACACGAGCGAAGGTATTACCGGGCTTTATCATTCCTGGATATTGTTGATGGACACCCCGGTAACATATCATGTCTTTTACTTAAAATGAATCACTTTTGTAATCAAAAGTTAGGAATAACATAATACTTAAAAGAAAATAGGATAATTTTAGGGCTTTCTAATAAGTACAAGCGAATGTGTAACTTTAACCCGATTAAGTGAAAGTTAATACACGGAAGTAAATACTGCTATGTCAAACAAAGGTAAAGTGGTATTTCTTCCAAATGTAATGGGATATCCTTGTGTCGACAATATTTAACCCGTTAAATGAAGTATAGATGGCTAGCAGTGGCAAATGAAATTCCTAATAGCTAAAAACAAAGTCTTATTAAATCTGTTCAAAATGATGTCACGCAGCAACAGTTATAAATCGATTTAAAATTATACTAAACGGGACAATTCTGGAAGATTTTGGACGACGTCACGTGACAGGAGGTCAAATGTACAGAAATATTTTTCTGGCTATAATTCCAAGAGAAAACATTGAACTGACACAAACTTGAAATGTAAAATGATAGGACAAGTTCTACCATAATATTTTGTTACCACTGCAACTGATATTAAACGTCATATGATAGAGGGTCGAAGGTGTTGATTAAAGGTTAAAACTGCTACTAGTTTGCTGGACTGATTTTCTTCAAATTTGGTGGAGTGGTTTCCCAAAGTAGGAAATTCAGTCTCATAGAACCCGGTAGTAAAGGCCAACGATGTTGAAATATTTTTCCATATGAATAGCGTTATTTGTGATGTAAGTCTATATTGTTAAGAAATGTTTCTTAAGATATTACAAGCAAAGATATTAAATTTCTATACCGACATTGCTATGGAAATTGACTCCTCATGAAGACGTAAATATCGGGACGGAAGTGTAAATTTGACATGCACGTCATTGTATTCAGCGATAGGCATATGCGTAAAAGGCTAAGAACGCATTATTCAAATGCAGTTACAAAAATAGCTTGGTGTGCCTGCTCTTCGTTTACACACAGAATACATTTCTGTCAGTGTATTTATCTTAAAGTGGGCATGACACGTCCAAATTAACTTTTGTGTGTTGCAAAATTGGATAGAGTATTGTAAAAATATCATTTCACACACAGTTAAAAATTCTGCAATTCGGCATAAATGGAATTTAAAGAAAAACGTACAAAAATCTAACTGCAAACAATGCTGCAACAGGTCACCTGACTGTTATGACGCAACTAGAGTCACAAACACTATCATGTTTTATAAGGACGCTTATCCAGATTTGCAACTAAAACAACGCTGAGATAAAGTTATCTTAACAACTTCATAGAAAGGATAACATCACAATACCTGCGCAACATACAGAGCATATCATTCGAGGCATATCAATTGCCAATACGCAGGCTTGCATATGCGCGCGTGTTTTAGCTTCCCGCGCGTGTTTTAGCTTCCCTACATAAGCTTCAGTTCTGTTTTTGTGTACAAAGAAAGTGGCCGGCGCGCTGGACAGAAGAGCAATGTACATGTATGGACAATCCTTAAGAAGCGCGCCTATACTAAGTAGTCTCAGTGGGCTGTTCATTTGAAGGTGTTATTGCGAATGCTAAGCAGTCATCGCGCAGCTACGCAATATTCACAATCTGGTCTAGTATCGTAGCGCAGGTGTTTGCCATGATGTACCAGCTAACGAGGGTTAGCACTCACATGACTCGGTGTGTAGTAAAATGGGTGAGATGCCTAGTAGGCCTACAGTAGTGTTAGTAAATGTGCCTCTAATGATCTAATGACGTCACTTCTTGAGACGCGCTCAAATACATTTTTTCGCTTTTGGATTTCAAATGGGCTAAACCTGATCTGTATTTGGGAATTGACCAGGTCCTATTTTTATCTCATCCCTACGTACGTAGTATGTGGGGGATGACATATTGCGCTCCGTTTACTGTTGGAAGGTGCACACGTTTACCTCTGCCAGTCTCCTTAGCAAACGTAACCATCGAAATGCATGGTATGGAAATTTGGGACTTTATAACCTCTACTCAGGGGTGGGCAGAAAAGCTGCGGGTGGTGAAGGTCGTGTTTTCTGGTCATGTGACCAAATATGCCTAAAATTTGGGTCAAAGGCTCATATGATCAAATGACATCCGCAAGGTCAAAATTGTGACGCGAACTCCTCCGAAACTAAGAACATGGTTGAGCCCAAACTTGGTGGGAGGATGCATGGTCCTTGGAACTTGTGCCTGAGACAACCTCCGCGTGATAGGTCAAAAAAGGTCAAAACAAGCCATTTTCAAAATCTAGCTGTGAAATCTGAATGAAACAATTAATGGCCAGGATTTTGTGACATACCTTTCTTATTGAAGCCCTCTAGACACAGCTTGAATTTGATCTCCTGAGGTCAAAGCTCACGGGGTCAGAAAGACAAACAACAATTTGTGGGTCAAAACTATGAAGCGCGTTGGCCCAAATCATAGTGCGTCTAACCTAAAACTTGGTGAGGGGTGCACAGTCCTTGAAATTTGTGCCTTTGATACCGCCAGCGAGATAGGTAAACGGTCAAATGTCAAAGGTCAAAAAAGGTCAAAATTGGCTATTTTCCAAATCTGGTTTTAAAACTAGAATGGGACAATAAATGGCCCTGATTTCGTGACACACCTTTCTTATTGAAGCCCTCTTGGCACGGCTTGATATTTGCCCTCCTGAGGTCAAAGGTCACTGGGTAAGAAGGTCAAACAACAATTTGGAAGTCAAAACTGTGGAACACGCTGGCCCCAAACTGGTCGAGCTATTGACCCCAAACTTTGTGAGGGGGTGCATAGTCTTTGGATTTTGTCCCTCCAATACCACCAGAATGATAGGTCAAAGGTCGCAGGTCAAAGGTTACGACAGGTCAAATGACGTCTGCAAGGTCACACAAGTTTCCTGAATTTTTCCCAAACTGAAAACACTACTGGTCCCGAATTTGGTATAAGGTAGAAGGTTATAAAAACTCGTGCCTTGCAGACATTCGCAGTGACGGTCAACGGTCATAGGTCAAAGGTCAAATATCAGGGGAAAATTGTTCTTTTATTTTCACTGTTTAATTAATTGGTAATGTATGGGAAACTGAAGTTTTTTATTTTCCGTGATATTGACTATTGTCTTTACTTGACATTGAAAATTCAGTTTTCACCTGGCCGGGGTGTAACAAACTCATAATTAAAGTCACAAATAACCTCCTCGTATGCACAATTATATACAACTGGCCAAAACTCCACCCGCTTGCTAATAACCTGCGATCACGCGGGCCAAGCAAGACTAGTTCTTGGCGCCGTAACCATGCAATAACAGTATAACTATTAGTGCGTTCCCACCGTGAATGCGAAATGAAGTCTCACGTCCCAGTTATTATTTTTGTAGGCCCTAGGGCAACTAGGACTACGGTCGCAAGTTTAATAGACCTAACTTAGCCTACCTTAGGACCTAAATTAACAACAACAGGTTGATAGGCCTATGGGACTATTTGAAATACACACCTTGCTGAAGAGAACTTTAAGTCCGGCAATCTTTTGAGCACTGTGGCCCCATCACTTAACTCACTTTGTCTTTGACTGAAGTTTTCAACTGCGGCATTACTAATAGTGCTACTGCAACATAGGCTGTTACAACCGATAATGTAAAAATTAAAACCGATAATGTAAAAAAAAAAATTACCGATAATGTAAAAACTCTCGTTTACCGATATTGTAAAAAGAATTTACCGATAATGTAAAAACTGTTCTAACGTATGGTCCTACGTACATGTGTGCCTGTATATGTGTGTATGTAGGTAGGTTGGCATGTATGTCGGTAGGTAAAAAAATTTTACCTCACCAAATGAACTAACCTACGATGAAAAAATATAATTAAAAGGACTTCAAGTATTGTATGACATTAAGGTAGGTCATAGGGATGGCACAGCTAATTTGCATGCGGTCCATTAGAGGGCGCCCTCTATAAATGCCAATAATACTGTTTAACAAGTGCACCAGACTAGCATGTCTCCTCAGGGCGTATTCAAAGCTGAAAAACCATATATATGCTATGTTATCACTCTTTTGCTTGACCCGCACACAGGGCCCGTTTTTTGACTGGCTCTTTTTAAACGCCACTCAAGACCCAACAAGAGCAGCCCCTCCAAAAACACCGTCAACATAATATACAGGACACATGGGCCTATCAACCTATCGAGTTTGAAGGGTTTGACCCCTTCCTTCAACACACGGGGCTCATTCAAAAACCACGAAACGTTCCCATTTATAGTAACATTTATTTTTCCGCGAATTTCAACTAATCTCTTCCAAAGACCTATTACAGCCAACCTAGATGAACCATCCAAAAAACGCCTTCAAATTGTTGTAAGCAGTACATGAGCCTACCACCCCTGAGGTTAATTACGGTGTGTCCCCTTCTACTAGATACAGGGTACATTTAAAGCTGAAAAACGTATGCTTGCCATATAATGGTAACATTTATAGACCCGAACCGTTCCGCACGTTATTGACTTACTCTCACAAATCACCCGTCCATACCCAACCAGGGCAGCTCCCGAAAGTACATGCCGTCCTTATGTTATACGGGACACATGGGCCTATCGCCTTTTGAGTTTGCAATGGTTGGCCGAGGGTTGGTTCGAGACACTCAGGGACTTTCCCAGGGGGAAAGTAAAGCACGACCCCAAAATTAGAGTTAGCATATAGGGAAAACGCGTTTTTTCAACTTCACGCATATAGCATAGCAGCTAGTAGGAAGGGGAAGAGGCTTGGTACTCACAGGAATGGTAGGCCCATGTGTTGTGCATGACATTTTGACGGACCAATCCCCTGCCCACTATCATCGCGGAGATAGAGATCTTCTCTGGAGGTAAGGCGCAACTCGCTCCCAAATTAGTGAAAGTATATATGAAAGAATAAACTTTCACCTACATAACGAGCCTTGCAATCGAAACCATATTCCTAAATTCTAATTGGTATCCATCTAGTATTAAAACGAAAAGCTTTCGAAATGCCCAAAATCTGCTCTAAGGGACAATGGACCTAAAATGGGCCCCGTGACGGCCTGTATATCCCACTACGATCAAGATACGGGAAAACCGACTTCGGATCTTTGATCAGCGTGGTCGATTACCTCTAGGATGAAACTTTTATCAAATGTTAGGTTTCAATTTCAGCCCCTTCTTTCCCTAGGGTGGGAATGGGTGAGGCGGAAAAACCTTCTTTCAGCTTGAGAATAACGATAACAACACTCCTGGGTTTTCGGACATGCTGATTTAAAATTGTAATTCTCAATCCTTTTGTTTTCGAGATATCTGGTTTTATTAGAGGACGCCCTCTAATGGACCATATGCAAATAAGCAGTGCTATCAGTATGATCCCACCTTTATGTAATAATACATGTGAAGTCAGTAGGTTAGTTCATTTTGGTGAGGTAAAAAGTTTGTTACGTACCTACATGCATGCCTACCCACCTACATACTCACATATACACGCACACATGTACGTAGGACCGTATAAAACGTACGTTAGAACAGTTTTTACATTATCGGTAAATTCTTTTTATATTATCGGTAAACGAGAGTTTTTACATTATCGGTTCAAAGATTTTTTTACATAATCGGTAAATTTGCTTTACATTATCGGTTGTTTTTACATTATCGGTAAATTTTTATTACATTATCGGTCGTTTTTACATTATCGGTTATTTTTTACATTATCGGTTGTAACATAGACCAGCGTTGCAAAACTGACATGACAACAACTATGTGCGTTGGGACGCGGTCTATGTTTTATTTCTATGGGCCATTCGTACACAACGCACGCGAGTAGGTGTGAAAGCCTCCACGTGCACACGTACATAGCTAGCTGCATAGTGCAAGTGCTGTACTATCCCGACTGGTTTGCAAAAATTAACATCACAGCAGTTACAAGCAAACAATGTTACAAACAGATTGATATGAAGCAGGATGGTTTTGATTGCACAAAGATATTAAAGGCAACTCCTGTAACTACACAGTTAAGGAAACTGGCTCATATTTTAGATGCAAATATCGGGACGGCAGGGGCGTCCCTAAGGATCGATGAGTGGGGGGTGCTGGACATTTTTTCCCGACAAAACGGGCCACATTCCCAACAAAAATGCCACAAAGCATGTTCCAAGAAAATTTAATCCATAAACAGTGGCGTAGCAAGGATTTCCCTCACGGGGGAGGGGGAACTTACATATCATCTGGTGCTACATGTGTGGGGTTACCATATTTCTCTAAGCTGAAAGTGGGACATAACTTTTGAAGACTGATCAGGAGGAGGGTGGTTTGAGTGACGGCAGGACTATCTAAGCGGAGAGCCATCATCAGTTGGAGCGGAGCGTACAAGAAAATTTTTGGAATTTACAAACCCCCAGACGGCCGGAAATGGCACTTCCCGAGTATTTTAAGCTGTATGTACGAAGCCTTACGGTAGGGATCTAACGTCTGGAATTTCTCAATAAAAAAATCTATGCAAAATTAAACGGAAATTGACAGCCCTACTAATTTATAAACTGGATTTCCCCGATCTCGAATTATGACCAAGAAATAGTTTCTTTACGGTCGAACCCTCGACGATAAAGATATTTTATTTGGCTTCTTATCAGGAATAAGTGCCTGTCGGAAAGTTACTTTAACAGATTGTGTGTGGTCGGCAATTCTTCGTCCTGGTCGGGCAAGACCGGCGCCGACCGGCAGATTTAGATTTTGGTATCTGCCGAGAAGCCAAATAGTGCAATATTTTAAGCTGATTTCACCAGCTTTGTTTGCCTAACACGTGCAGGTCGGAAGTTCGGGCTATAGCCTTATCTTCCGGGCTAAAAAGAGTGATCAACCTTGAGGTTTTTTTCTGTGCACACAAAAGTATGATAAAGAATATAACAGCTATATTCGTTTTCGAGAAAATCGGAACGATTTGTCTTACCGGCCGGGACGCTCGTCTTTCCTTTCAAAAAACAGGACAATCCCGATTAATCGAGGGATGGTAACCCTATTCATGTGCTACCCTTGAAATAAAATTTGCGTTCAATAATTTACGCATTTTAAGTAGTAAAAAAAATTGGCATCTTGTTGCATAATAACCATGATCGTCTAACGGCCATTCTATTTCTTTATGGCGCAGCAGGTTTGAGGGTCAGGAACTCGGATTTCAAAAGCTGCCACGCGGGACTTGAAATACCCTTTAAGACATTTTGGGTGACTTGTCACCCCAAAATACCTACGAGTTTTCAAGGATTATAACTCCACAACCCTACCTCCTAGAATGTTTAAGTGTCAAAAGAAAGCCAATGAAAAGATTTTTGATAAAAAAATAACTTTTAGGGGGGGGGGAGTGTCTCCACGTTTTTTTTTTTTTTAAATTTGAGTTGAAAGATTGTTATGATTCAAAAATTTCAAAATTTTCCCAAAAATCAGCGACAAGGGCCCTTCGCTTCAAAAAATTCTGGGGCCCTGCACAAAAGGGCTATCAAGCTCAAAATGGTTTTAGAATAACCCTACGACTTCACTAAACATGTCCTGAGAGTTATAGGTGGTGAGGTGAATCAGTCTGAGAATTATGAGTAAAATCGTCAACAATTTTGAAAAACTCTTGCAAATTTGCCCAAAAATAGTGTCAATTTTCAAAAAATCGAGGTTCGAGAACCCATACACCTATTCCAATTTTGTAAACGACATTCTATTTTCAACAAAATTTTGAGCATAAAAATACTAAGCAAAGTGGTATACTGCTATCCCTTTTCAGTGTTTTTCTTGTCAGAAGTTGTCTGGTTCAAAAAAATCCAATGAACTTTGACCCTGACATATACACATTGTACAAAAGGTTTATGCACTACCGCACAAAGCTTGTATTTAGTTGTAGCTACTGTTGCCTTGACAACACCCTCCCTCACAGAGCCTCTGTGAACCCAAGCGTGTTTCTAGTTCAAGCAGAGACTGTCTGCATGCATTGTGCTCTGTGGGGGAGGTTTTATTGATCGTTACTGTGATGTATGTGTGGGCTGCAGTAGGAATTCAGAGGTACATTTTGGGCAAATTTTCTAACGGTCATATCTCGCTCAATATAAGACCGACTGGGATAACTTGGCATCATTGAAGAGAGCATTGAATGGAGAATGCCAAAAAAAAGTCATAACTCCCCTCCTTCATCCAAAAAAAATTAAAGAAAATAATAAGACAAAAAACAAAGAAAAACATAAGAAATGACGTCATCTGCATAAATTTGTATATTAATTAGCAAAAATGACGTCATCGAAATTAACATATTTTAACCTTCCATTTGATGTAAAGGTCTTTGTAGAAAATATTCTTCTAAATTTGGTTAAATCATGCATAAGTTTACCTCGTCAAAATCTCTTTAGTTTAGTTAATAACCAAAATTACGTAAAGGGTTTGAATTATTGGACAAATAGTGGACATGAAGGATGCGCGCGAAGCTCGCCGAAAAATAGACTTGTTAAGGCTATGTGGTAATGTTTCGGAAAAGCAAACTTCTTTCGCTATCATCGGAATACAAAATGTACGCACCCTCAAGTTTACAGGAAATTCGAACGCCTTCGACTTAATGAGTTTAGTGAGTGAAAAACTAGGGCATACTGTACCAACCCAACTGCTACACGACAGTAAAACACAGTTACATGGCAGACAGGTCGTTTAGGTGTGTACTAAATTTTGTTCTCGACCTCACTGTCTGTCCTGATTGCAATCACACAGTCTTCTTCGACTTTATCAGAAATACCAGTGTTTGATATTCGGAGTAAAGTCGGGGGAAAAGGGTGGTCTCACGTTAGTAAAGCCCTGGCAGTGTTCAGTTGTCATTGACCCAAACGCAACTCATCTTTTAATAAAGAAGCCTTTGAAAATCAGACTACAGCCCTGTGTGCTCGACCATGTGTGACTTACAAAGAGTAGATAGACTTTTGAATATATCCACCTAAGCAATGTGCGCGTACGGTTTACCTGCAATCCGACTGAGACCCGACAAACTTGACTTCTGATACCGCCAACTCATCCCCGACGAGCAGTCAGGGTGAGTTGCATCACGTTCCCATAAGGCTTTTATTACACAGTTTTGGACATACATTAATTAAACGATAGTCATCAATAAAGTTCTCGACAATTCTGTAGCTCAAATAAAATATTTGTTCCTAACAAAGTCGGGAAACTGCAAAAGAAAGAGGCAATTTTTTTTCCCGACAGCTAGCAAAATTTCCCGACAGACGACACTTTGCGGGCGTAGGTGTGAATTTGACATAGGCGCTTTTCTATTCTGTGATGTGCGTGTGATGAAAGGCACGCATTACAAGTAATGTCATTGTTAGAATAGCGTTGCTTACGTAACGTTAGCGTTGTATACGCCCAGAATACAATTCTCCGTGTTTTTATCCAGAATAGCTTGACTTCTGCGTGCTCGGAAAGCAAATGCTCTCGTCGACGGTGAGCGCGTAAATGCTCATATAAAAGTGCGTAATCTAAAGATGCCATAGAAACTGACCTAAGAATAAGTCTATGAACTACAAACAAGTTAATGTGCGTTTGTATATTCAAGTTTACTTATGTGTAATATTAGATAAACTTCTTCTTGTAAATGGAATATACTAAGGAGTGATATTTCTTAGGTTTACATTGTTCTGAAATATCAAGTATTAATACTTTTGTCCAGTGGCGTAGCCAAGGGGACCTGAGTGAGGGGGCCTAAGCTCCCAAACTTCCGTCAGCCCCACCACCCCCCCCCAAAACCTCGAGGTTATGTGTTAAATGTCTAAATATCACTGACGGATTAGGCCTATATCATTTAAATTTCTGTCTTTCTAAATTCCACTCATTATAAATTGTCAAACTTCCCGATCTTAACAGGTTAGTAAAACTCTTAGGCTATAACAGGTTTCTGTTTCCAACCAACCAAGGCGTTTGACATTTTGATGAATTGCAACCTACTGTATAGGGTATCAGATATTGAAGCTACATTCCGTTATCCTCGTGTTTCCCAGTGATAAATATCGTGTATGCGACTTATGCAATGGTGTTGCATTTGTTACTCGCGCTTACTGCACCAAACGGAGAAAAACATCGCTCCGAAACCACGTACAGGGGAGAATCTTTTTATTCACTAGATAGTACAGTGGAAAACTGTGACTGGCATTCAGCTACACTGTTAATCAAAGCCGCTAAATTATAAATTCAAAAGTTGGCTGAATTTGTTACCAAGTCGTGATCAGACTAGACGAGGCAGAGATCCAGTTCTATATTTCACCATTCGTGATCACAACTTGTGTACAAACAAAACAGTGCTGTACGAACTACACGTCGTATACCATTTTTTCAGACTGAAGGTAAATGGAAAGCAGCATATGTTGTATACTCTCTGTTAGCTGAACCCAAGTTCTCGTGTTTAGGTACCCGATAATTCTTTGATTGATTAACTGTAATTCGTCATTAGAAAGAGCCACAAAACTAGAAAGGAGAGTAGAGAAAGCATAATTGCCGATATCATTTTGAATATAGGACTGCATTGCAATATTGACCATACAAGCTGGCAACAAAATTGTTAGTTATTTTCGACGGGCGACTCTTTGTTTTGATGTTCAGGTAATCTCTCAATACAATTGTGTTATAAAACTGTCATTATTCGTCACTGTAATATTTCAGTCATCAACTGTCATGGATCATCGACTGATATTTTTTCAATGTGTCCTCCACATTTTTCATTAGTTCATGCATCCGTGAGCATGCAGTACGTACATCCGTCCTTCCAACAACCCTGTTAAGAGTCTAGGGTTGAAAAAAATCTGGGAATGTCATGGATCGTTTACCTGATTTTTATATCCAGGATGTTTTCGGGTGTTTGGGTTTCAGGAAATAGTATGCACTCCAAAAGCAAGGTTAGGGTTAGGGTTCAGACTCTCGAGGTAATTCAGGTGTGGCCTTTTATATTCCGGGATCAAAAACAAGGGAAAGGTCCAGAACATGGATTATCAAAAAGATTACATATACCCAAAGTAACTGAGTTTGCTATTGCCCCCGCCCCCGGCCCTTAACCACCCTGGGAAAATCAAACGGAATGTTCAAATAGTCGCTGGTTCATTTATATGTACCAAAGACACGTGCCAGTTGCACCTTGGGTAAAGACGTAGGGAGCGGGGTAACTGGGGGCGCAAATATCAAAACATTTCCCAAAGGACTAAAAAATGTCAAAAATGTGCAGTAGTTTACCTTTAAATTTGTCCAAAATAATTCACCAGATTACATCCAAATGCCCTCAAATATAAAAAAATTTTCTAAAGGACTAAGAAATTTCAAAAATTTTGCAGTAATTTACCTAACATTTGTCCAAAATGATGCACCAGATTGCATCTAAGGAACCTCAAATATCAAAACATTTTTCAAAGGACTAAGGAATGTCAAAAATGTGCAGAGGTTTACCCTTAATTTTGTCCAAAATAATGCACTAAATTTAATCCAAGGGCCCTCAAATATCAAACATTTTCTAAAGGACTAAGAAATGTCAAAAATTTGTAGCAGTTTACCTTAATTTTTTCCAAAATGATGCACCAAATTACATCTAAGGACCCTCAAACATAAAAAAATTGTCCAGTGGGGACACCCCTCCCCTTACACCACTACCCCAGAATGGCTATCCGATAGAAGGTTCTTCCCCCAGTCTTCAACAGCTTCCTACGCCTATGACCTTGGGTTTTGCCCCCTAAAGACGTCCACCGACACCCCCCAGTTTTAAATTTCTAGCTTCGCCGCTGTTTTTGTTAGACATCCATTTGCCTGTTTATTTTCAAAACGACTGAGCAGTGATCAGCCTTTTCTCCCCGATATTTTCATTTCATGGGAGTGAACGCGCCATTTTAGGTTTGGAATCTATACTGTTAATATCCTTGTGATTACAGACAACTACTGCCATGCATAAATGAGCAGTGAAGGTGCGCTAATACTACAGACTAACTCGCAGGTATAACTTGTTCTCAACTGATTGTAGGGGTTGAACGCTGTTTCGGACAGCCGTCCTGGAAGAGGAATCGGAGGGGGGTTGTCCCATCTGGTCTAGAATTTTTTAAAATTTTTTAGGGTCCTTAGATGCTATTTAGTGCAATTTTGAGCAAATTTTAAGCATCATTACTACAATTTTTGCACGTACAGCGGATGTTTTGTCCTGAAATTAGGGGGGAAGAAGCACACTTGCTCCCACTGCATTTTGACGGCGGTAGGGCTTTAGACAACTAACCCCACCTCTCGGCTTTCTACACCGTTGGTCTTAGTAATCACATCTTTATAGGTCTATCATGGCAAATTATGTAGGCTACTGTCAGTATTCTCGAGAATTTCCAGTCCGTGCTTTGGTACTTTTTGCATTGAACATTAGTTATGATAGGGCACGTACAAGAGGCTCCTGAAAAAAATCATTAGGGAAATTGATTGCCATGGTGTCACCCCCTAAACTGTTACTCGGAAAGGGGTCTATGGACGTTAAGCACTCAAAACCTCCATGAATCAATCTAATTTTATTGACTCTAGGTTGGATTAAACTCGGCGGGACTGTCTTGTTAGTATGTTACGAGGTATACCGGCGTTGCGCTTGCATGTCACGTACACCTATAGACAAGTTCTGTTATATGTATAAGTTTACGTATACGTATCCGCAGTACACTTGGTAAACGTTGACGAGTTTCCAATGGAAGCAGGGACTATAAAAATGCACCTTTTTATTATTGATGTTTAGAAGTGTTGAAAACTTGTTTTAATATTGGTTTACGATCATTATAATTATTAACCACTCGATCAATATTAAAGTACACAATCTATCAAGTATTTTCAGTGAGATGTTTGGAATTTAGCTTAATAGTCTCCATGTGGACTTACGCACTACTACGACTGCGTAACAGTCGGTGAATCATTCAAACACGGAGTAGTAAACTGCAGTTAGTTAGTTAGTTAGTTAGATGAGGTTTAACGGCCCAGTTTCTAACCAATTGGTTCAAGTCGAGCCGGCCAGTTGTGGCTCACTGGCTTGTTCTCCCTTACTCCATTGTTTATGCGGAGCATCACGCACAACGGCAGAAGGTTCCATTTTTAAAGTCTTTGGTATGACTCGACCTGGGAATCGAACCCCGGCCCCCCGCGTGAGAGATGGATGCTCTACCACTAAACTGCAAGACGATGAAGGGTATAATTGAAGTATAGGTAAGCAGCATGCGTTTCTTATGCCTACCTGTTCCTATGCCGACACGTCCATGTTGAACGTGTATGCTTGAAAATTTGTTTATTTGGCATGCGTAGCTGTTCCCTGTGCCCATACGTTAACGTTGAACTTGCGTGCATGAGAACGTATACCGAGCCACATAAGCAGGCGGAAACGACAAATCCCCTCTTTCGCCTGCGTAGCTGTCGATTTGCCAAAACGTTCATGTTGAACGTGTGAGCACGAGAAGGTACAACGAGCCGCATAAGTAGTAAAAAGGCACGTGGCAACGAAAGTAATCCCAAACAAGCGAAGCTGTGGGCTTCGATTAAATTATCGTAATATCTTAAGGCAATCAATGGATATGAAGAGAGCACTAGGCAATTTAGACAATGTACACTGCCGTGTTAAATATTTCTGTTAAAGAATTTCAGAACCCCATCTAGCTCTACGTTGTGTATTTGTTGAAAATCGATAATAAATCTATTGCCCTGTAGTTTTCCTTGCGCAATACGCAACAAGCTTTCGCTATTACCAGGAAAACATGCTTTACAAAGAACGCACTAAACCTATATACGTTTTAACCTTAATTGACCAATACATTTGTACACAACGTACGTGTTGCTCGCGATAAGTTTAAAGTCCACCATGGCTGACGCTATTGTTGTCAAATGTATTTGTGACGTCAGTGATGATCTCTAGATATAGGGGTTTCACCGATGTCGCGTGATTGCTTGTCTCTGTTTTTGAAGGGCAGGATCGCTCGTCTTTTTTGGTTTTGAAAGGCAATCGTCCACTGCGTCACAGAAATATCTATGACTGTGACGCGCTCATGTGCTGTAAATAGGTAACTACATGTGCCTTTTGTCCCTCAGTTCCTGGGAATCCCACTCGTATGACATCACATGCAATCCCTCTATGGGCGGGGGCGGTTACACGTAACTTCCCTAAGACGACAATGCGTTTGAGTGAAAACAATAGGTGCGTTCGATTTGCAGTCTCGAGCTGCGGCTCGAGCCCATTTGACGTTACTTGAGACAGCTTTCGCGCTTGCGCAGATTTGAGACAAACCGAACGCAAGCTCGAGTGGCTCACCGTAACGTACCACATGGGCGAACTTCCACACGTCAGGCCTTCTGTACATTGTACACGCACTGCACACTGCATGTAGCAGTACTGAAGAAGTTAAGTATAGGCCTACAGCTTGGTTCATTACGTAGTCGAAGAAACGTTCAAAATGAACGGTCGCACGAGGAAACGGAACGCTGTAATTGCTCCATTTCTTGACATTTATTCAACTGAAGCAAGGCCAAAAATATAAAGCTATATTGCAGCAAATACCGACTTCTTCTAATTCAGCCACACTGAAGGTCAACGGTAGGTCTAGGTTCCCATGCAGTTGCAACTCTACGAGAATCAAAAACCGTTTCAAACGGCACCAAAAGTAATATGAAATTGCTTACTTACAGTGAGTTGACAGAAAAATTGTTGATAATTGGAAATAACCTCGCTTACATTGCTGTAGGAAGTTTTCTTGGCCTTTTTCAATTATTATAGGGACAGATTTGCCGGAAGACAAGTCATTAGGTGAGTCGCCATCTTACCGTGTGACGTAAAACGCGTCGTGCGGCTCAAGTAGACCACCTCGGTAAGCTGGTCGTTTTGGCCGGCTCCAGTTGTGACGTTTTGATGACGTTTTGGAAAATCGAACGCTGGCTCGAGCCGCTCGAGCCGCTCGAGCCGCTCGAGCCGGTAAAGCGAACACACATAATGTATTGATAGATTTCATGTGACGTCACGCAATGGAGATTATCTGGCAGTGAAGGGCTAAACACGCACGCAATAAGCGTGTTTACAGTACACCACCAAGAAATAGGCTAACCACAGCTACTACTGTGACTCGGGTAAATACACACACATTAGACGTTTGCCCTTCACATGACGCCAGTGAAACACCTATATTGCACATATTTCGGCACAATGTGTCAGTCCATGTATTATTTTCACTACAGCAGTTTGCGCGTAAAGTGTTTTCAAATGTTCATACTTCAGTCAGCTGTTGTTTTCACTCCGAAGTTGCTCGGGTAACAGAAAAGCCGGGATGACAGACCGACACAATATGCCAATTAGCCTACGGCTCGTCCAGACTGCCAAAGGGGTCGAGAGTTAAATTTTTATTGTTTAAACCGTGATGGAAGAACAATGCAGTGAACTTGAAAACTCTAGAAGAGGGCGTCGTCTTCGAGTCATTTTATAGGGTTTTTTCTACTCGTTACATTCAGGCTCGTCGGCATT
>WURT03015150.1:3295-16146 GCA_009936505.3 Holothuria glaberrima | reverse complement strand
ATAAAATCAATTTTCTCCTGCTGCTACCTATGACACTCAGCTCCCAGAAACGCGTTTAGCCGTGTAAATATATCTGTCGCTACAAGTATTAATCCTCTAATTTATGGAAATTTGGGATAAAAAATGTTTTTTTTTTTGCTCATAGACATCAATCTCATAAACTGATGATTTACGATGAAAGTAAGGAGTGTGCCCCATCACATGACCCAAACATTTGAGAAATCGCTCATTGACTTTGTTTTCTACATAGTAACATAGGCGTAGGAAGCTGTTCAAAACTAGGGAGCTGAACCTTGTTTCGGATCGCCGTCCTGGGGAGGGGTCTGAGGGGAGGGGGTTCCCCTCCCCTGTGGAATTTTTTTTTGTTGATATTTTAGGGTCCTTAGATGCAAGTTGGTGCATCATTTTGGAAAAATTTTAAGGTAAATTAATGCGCATTTTGACAGTTTTTTGGAAATTTTTTTGATATTTTAGGGTCCTAAGTTGCAATATGGTGCATCATTTTGGAAAAATTTTAAGGTTGATCAATGCAATTTTTTCACTTATCTTACTCCTTTGGAAAAGTTTAATATTTGAGGGTCCTTAGATGCAATTTGGTGCATCATTTTTGAAAAATTTTAAGGTAAATTACTTCAAAATTTCGACTTTTTTTAGTCCTTTGGAAAATTTTGTGATATTTGTGGGTCCCAAGATGCAATTTGGTGCATTATTTTGTACAAATTTAAAGGTAAATTACTGCACATTTTTGACATTCTTCAGACCTTTGGAAAATTTTTTGATATTTGAGGGTCCTTAGATGCAATCTGGTGCATCTTTAGACAAATTCTAAGGTAAATTGCTGAATTTTTTATTTACTTTTCTTAGCCCCTTGAAAATTTTTTGATATTTTTGTGGGCCCTTGGATGAAATTTGGTGCATTATTTTGGACAAATTTTATGGTATATTACTGCAAATTTTTGAAATTTCTTAGTCCTTTGGAAATTTTTTTGATATTTGAGGGTCCCTAGATGCAATCTGGTGCATTATTTTGGACAAATTCTTAGGTAAATTACTGCCAATCTTTGACATTTCTTACAGAAGAGACGGATAACGGGTTTCGGGCTTGGAAAGTGGGGGGGGGGGCTAAAGCATACTTCAGCCCCCACAAATCTGGCTGGGGTGTTGCCCCAGCCCCCGCTTCCTACGCCCTTGTTTTTAAAAATGGGTCCATCCCCCCCCCCCCAATATTGAGAACAAATCACCGCCAATGAGTGCACTCATGGAAATGATTTCCGATATTTCAAAGTTTATTTTCTTTTGAAATAATTTCCTATGTTGTCTTCTCATATCAATTATTGGTTTTGGTTTTTCATGAGAGTGTTCTACAACATTTTCCCGATTGTAGCAATCTAGTATTTTCACTTTCCTCACCCTCTTTCCAAAAAAAAAAAAAAATCCTACCGGACAAGTCCCACCCACGACAATTACTACCCTCAGTAAACTTTTCCAAACCAGAAAATTTGGCTTTGACCTGGGTCGGGTTACTATCCCGGGGGAACTGTCCAGAGGAGAGATGTCCGGGGGAAATTGTCTGTGTAGAATTTGTCAGGAAGGGGAAGGGCTGTTTTCGGGAAACATCTAGCACGAAATTCAGCGCAGCGGACCGGCTAGTTGTTCTGGAGGACAGCGCGCCACACACCACATTGCTTTACTACATGACCGGCCTAGCATCCGCGTGTGAGGTTTGTCCTCCAGAAGGTGGTTGCGTTAGTTGCCTTTTGCACTCGTGCAAGCTCCCTACATATCTTACTAATTTTCTGATTCCCATTTCAAATGCAACCGGTGGCGACTATATTACCTTGCTAGTTTGCCACAAGGATAATCAAGGAAAAGCAAGGTGTTTTTCTTCAAATATTTCGCACACGATGCTTGTCCCTAGGTATTCTGGGTCATCCATCTGTCTGGAAACAGCCTGGCCCCATATATTTCAGCAGACAGATGGTGGTAACTGGGCTACTTGTGCACTTACGTCGTATGCTGCCATATACATATCATCTACTCATTCCGACCCAACCAATATAATTTATTTCATTTCCAAGAATAGAAATGAACGTTGAGATAGCTCGTACCTGACTGATCAGACATGAACCCTGTCCCAAGTTTTGTTATCTATGCGTTCTTCATGCAACCGTCTTGACATAACTTCGCGAGTACGAAACACTGAAAAAGGTTATTTTTCTGACCAGGCACCATACCGTCACATCCGAATAGCAGCTCTCTGGTCAAATTAATCCAACTTTACTTGGAAAAGTGATTAATGAGGAGAATATTATATTAACGATCTTTGCTGAATATTCATACAGTACAAATCGTTGCGGAAGTGGTATATTGCGTGAAACACACACAAAATGTCATAGTCCCCAGTCAACAAAAACAACGCTGTAGCTAGCCAGTGTGTTAACCATACAGGTCATTCAGCTGACAGTGGTGACAGGTTCATACCTATAATAATGCTCAGTAATTTCGAAGTGAATAAATTGCAGTCTTAGCAACGAACTGTAGTAGTCAACGATGCAGAACGACTATACACTACTTCAAAGAGGATGTAATATTTTTCTGTCTGTTTTTGTAAGTCAAAATCATTGGATTGTTTACGTGAGCTTCATTTGTGCTGTGGATTGCCAAGGTCTGCTGTTTTGATTAGTCAAGAACGTTTCGGAAATAGGAGTATTTTGTATACCTTCCACCTTGACCTCGCTCAGCGGGTTGGACCGCTTTACACTTGCAACCGTTTTCGGCTTAGTAGTAAGTTGTGCCAACTTGTTCTGCAACCTGTTGATTAATCTGTGGGCAGATAATTGCCGTCTTACACTTTCTGTAAGCATTTGGTTAGTTCTGACCCCAAACGTTATTTGTGACTGAGTGGGTTGCGGTTGTACTTGTAAGTCTTCCTATGCGTTGATTCTGTGAATCGGATTAACTAGCCCGAATACTGTAATGTTGATATCAACCACAGTTAAATCTTGTCTTTTTTTCGTAAATCTATTTTGGCTATAGGCAGAGCACCCGGTCTGCTTTTTGATCCGGAGTGCGTGCGGAAAGACACGTCTTACCCAACAATATCGCAGTGAGAGGTCTTGCTTTAATACCCATCTAGGCCTAAATATTAAAAGCTAGAGGCTAGCTTTGAGTTACCTGGGTATTTTTGGATAAATGTATTATGCATGTGTGTTGAACATGGATCCTATTTGCAGAGATGTGCCATATTCATATTGTTGTCTCTTATTAATGTACTCATAGATTATATTCCTTGTACCCAACCATCCTTAGTGTTTGTTGTTGTCAATCTGAATATCAAGTCTCTTCCAGTTTTACATTCACAGTCAGGAAGGCATTTGGAAGGGTTTTTCCTTGTTTGTTAATGTTGGATGGGTAAACTGCAATACAGCACTGCACCTGTTTATGTGCTCATTATTTTCCAAATCAAAAGCAGCAAAGATCAGCCCTTGCAAAACAGGAAAGAGATATTGGTACAGCAGATCTCACTTTTGATCACTCATTGATAAAGCTAGTGATCAGGAAATAAATAGGCAATTCATTTATTTGCTAGGCTAAAGGGACAACACAGTGTTACCACCATGGGAAGCATTTCAGATCTTCAGAAGCTTCTGCGGCAGAAAGAGGAAAGAATTGTGGAACTGGAACGCATTTTAAAGGCTAGAGATGATCAGGTAGAAGAATTGCGGAGGAAATTGGATAAATATCAGTCTGTTTTACACACTTCTAATTCCCTTGTCAATATTGGGAAAGGACCAAGAAACAAGAGAGCTGTTGGTATTTCTGCTGAACCTCAAACTCAGAAGTCTGCCAAGGAACTTGCAGAGGTGAAATTTACAAAGCATCCGAAGTCAAAAAAGTAAGTACTGTCCTGTGTTCCATGTAGTTTGTATACAAAGTTGTGTAACAGTAGCTCATTTGTCTTTCCCAGCCATTCACCACTGTTGAACATTAGCTCTTCAGCTTTTTCTCATCTTCTACTTTGAAGTATGTATGCTGGGCCACTATGGTGTAGGCTATGCTTCCATTTGATGCTGTATGTTTCTGTCATTTGAAAGCATTGCACTGATCACTTAATCTAATGAACTTGGGGCTGATGGTATCCTATTGATGTAGGAACATTGACCTGACAATTTGTAAGGATCTGACCAAACAACAGCTTGTGTTTTCAAAGGGAATATTGCAGAAATAAGCAATTTACTGTACTTCATTTGACAGAAGATCATGCTTGGTCCTGTCCAGGATTGCTGAAGTGCCAGCAGCTGTGAGCCTGGTTATCCTACACATCAAATGCACGTAGTCTAGGGAGATAAGTACTGTGTATACCTTTCTGAAGATGGAAAAGTTTCATTCGCGTAAAGACAAGAAAATATACCACACTTACACATTCCCAAATACTACTTTATGGTGAACACTTTTGTGCCCTTTGTCAAAACAAGTGCCTTGTTGCCTAAGTCCTTTGTTTACTCAGTCTCTGAAATCAGTGTTGGTTGGAGATAGCACTTTCTAAGGTTAGTGGTGGTCACCATTTTTAGTCATGGCTTCAGACCATCACTGATCATATCACACCACTCTTACAGTAGTCCAGTGGAAAAAATGTTTATCTTCTAGGAAAGGATACAGATTTCCACTATTCTCTCCATTTTTCCATGTAAGAAGGTCTAGGGTAAGTTTCCCCCCAGATGCCAAAGTTTCCCTCTAAATTCCGAAATTTCTTGGAAGGAGCCTTCCAACCTCCCAGCTTGTTCTGCTTATGCTGTCCTCTGACTAGTGTATAATACACCATGGTTACCCAACCTTTATTGGACCAACAATTGCTTGTTTCTACTTCAAAGGAATTTATAATAGTCATTCAAGATTTCCTTGGTGAAATTATAACAGGGAGCCATATAACTGGTAGCTTGCATACATCATACATATTTTAAAATTTATAAGCACATGACCAACAGAAATAGGCCTACTCTATAATCCAGACATGTTACAATGAAACATTGACCAAGGATCAGTCAGAAATTGAAGTTGTCCCTACTGTAGTGATCTACTTGTTAGACAGCTTTGAAGTATGTGATGCAAGTACCATAAGAGGAAGAAAGAGAAAAAGTCTTAGGTCAGGAGGGTCTATTTCACTCCTCACCTCCTTTCTACATGTGCTACTTTAAGACAGTAAAATTTGTTTACTGGTGAAAAAGGAAATTATTTACACCAGTTGCACAACCCATAGCCTTCTGTATGTACAGTAGCAGTGCAGGAGATTTGTGACCAGGAATGCATCCTGATTCATATCCATTGTAATTGAAATACAATAAATTCAAAGTTACTTGGAAATTTTAGTAAACAAAAATTGCTTGAGGGGTCCCAGGTAAATACCAAAACCTGTGAGTTTTCAGTGCTACTGCAAACATTCCCTGAAGGTAGACCGACTTTGGTTTTTCCTTTGATTGTAAATGGTTCAGTCTGAAGGGAATGGGCTTGATCAATCCCTTTTCAGTTCTTGAGGATGTCTGTAATGTTGGATCATCTGTCAAAATATGTCAGACACATGTATACTGTATCCTTGTTGAAAAGAGGCAAGGCACTGGAAACAATCTTAACCTGTGCACAAGTTCTCAGACAACTAGTTTTACCAGTGAAATAACTGCAGCCAATAGTCATGCCATATTGATGTACAACTTACAGTACATGGCAGATCTGGTCTCAAAGAGGATGGGCTAGAACTACAGGTGGGAAGGAAGAGGGGGGGGGGAGGGGGTTGGCTACTTGTTGGTGCTTGACAAAAGTATGTAATGTTGGTTCATCTGTGGAAGTATGAGACACAAGTATGTCCGTAATAATGTTCAATGTGATGCACAGTACAAGGGTGAGAAGAGATTGACAACTTATGAAGTGATGCCTAAAAGAGATTAGACCAGCAGCCTTGATCCCTTCTAGGATTTGGATACCAAGTTCAGATCTTGTCCCACTTCCTGACCCCAATCCTTCATGATAAGCATCAATCAGTGCAGACTTTAGTATTATGCATTTGTCATAATTTTTGTGATTGTGAAAAAACATAGTATGCTGGAAGGGGATGGGGGTGTCAAAAAATGAAAAACCTATAAGCTCTCCTTCAAAATATAAGAAATGCATTTTGTGCAAAATCATCAGTTTTCACATTTTTCATAGTACTCTCTAGGATGGAGCCTAGGCTGCAAAGAGAGTACCGTACTATTAAAAAATAAAGAAAAAAATGAAAAGCAAAGAAATGGATGAGTCTCTTACAGGCATACTGTCAGTTGCACTCAGACCAAACTCCTTGAGAGAAGTAGACATTACGGCAAGAAGTCAAAAATTAGAACATAAGAGTCTTTGTTATTTATTAGACATTTACTGAGGGAGATGGCAATGTTCAGAATGTATCTGCTGCCATTCACCAACATTCATAACTCGTTTAAACGGGAAGACAAATTTTATGTAATGTGAAAGAGAAAGTTCCAGAATTCTGAACTTTGATTTAACATTTGGATGCCATCTCCTGAAATGTTTGAGGTCAGTTTTGGAGGATACAGTACATGTTGAAAAATTATGGTGATGAAGATACTGTAGCCCAATAAACCCTTTGACTGATAGAACATGACATTGGGAAGTTGTTGGCTGTTGGAAAAAATGTTTGTTAATTGCGGTGCTCGGTGGGATACTGCTATAAAACTCTGGTAATGACTGTGTCTCAAAAAGGTCTTGAAAGATCGAAGGCAGGATGTATTATATTATACACAGAAAGTGGCAAACTTTTAAAAACAGAACTCTAAATAACCAGTGGTTTGGTGTTAGTTTGACAGAAATGGGTTGTTACCTTTCTAAGAATGAAACTTGCTCCAGTTTCTGTTCTATATATGGTTCAAAGGACTGTCGTTGTCATAGCAAAGTTCGGTGACTGCACATTGATTGGTTGAATTGAAAGCAATGAATTTGGTGACTGATATACAGTACTTAGTACTTGTTTGTCAGAAATGTAGTTCTACATACTTAATGTAAGGTTGCATTTTTTTTTATAATATAATTAGGCCTATTTTACAGTTGTCACTACTTCATGCCAGTGTATACTGTCCAGTCATAAACATGTCATGCTTCCTGTAAAAACAAGAGTAAAATGCCAAAATTAATAGTAAAAGGTTAGAAAAAGTTTAGTTTAGTCTGCTTGCTCAGTGATGGCCTGTGACTTCCCTAGCAATCATGGTGGGTTTACCTGTTAAAGTTTTGCTGCCTACCTTCCCACAAAAATAAGACCAAGCAGCTCGAAAAGTCTACACACACAAGTCTGTACAATAAACTGTCCATTTAGTCCTACACTTAAACTCTGAATACCTGTCTGTCATTATTGTCAACGAATCAGAAAAAGAGCAAATTGTGACCACTCTCTTTCTTTGCTGCCCCCTTATGATTCCTATCTGTCAGGTTGGTGTGACAGTCTATGTTAAAGCAAACAACATTTACGTTAGTCTTTTGTTCAGCATCTTTTGCACTGTTAAGCAGGCTACGTGTCATTGATAGCCTGCCTGTGATCCCTTTGAAATGTGTTAGCACCCTTGACGGTCTTTTGTTGTTCCATTGTACGGTTCCTGAAGTTAACTGGAAGGTCCAGTACCAACAGAAAAGGGGTTCCTTGCCAATCCTGTTATTGGGCTTTCTCTCCTTGCTCAAATGATGTCATTACCAGTCATTTTACATCTTTGTTGTGAAGGCTTATCTTGTCATCTCTCTGACAGGGAACAAACATGGTGGTCCTCTATTACTGATGTTATCTTTCAAAACCTGTACAGCATCCTCATGGTGGATTCAGGGAGTCTGTATAAAGGACCAAGAATGTTAGGCCTTCTTAGTTTAAAAAGCAAAGTCATAATGGTTTGAAAGTGGTGATGAGGACTATTGGGTACAGTAGGTTGTTGCCTTAACCTAATTTAGTGGTACTTTACCTACAGCATGTACATGTACTGACATGATGGACCAAAAATCCTGTCTACACGATGATACATTTGGTAAAAAACATCATACATTTGTATGATGATGCTACAGTAACATACAAACGTATGATCGTATGGAGTGCTTTCCCCACACAAATTTGAACAAGGTCCAACATGTACAGTATGAAGGTATTCAAACTTTTAGCTGCATTTTTCATCATCCTAACAAGTGTTCAAACATCTGTATCTTAAGAAGAAGGTACTTTTACAGCAATGTTTGAACTTTCATAAATAGATGGCATGTAAAACCCTTCAAATTGCACCTTATAGGGGCCTTGAAGCAAGCTTTCACCCCCCTAAACCCACTTGTAACTTTGGTCAGGGACAGCATCAATTTGAACTTGGGGTTTAGCAGTAATAAATCCCCCCCCCCCCTCTTTTTGAGTTTCTGGCAGAATCCCTGGTCAGGACTCTACACTTAACCTACAATTTCTTATGTGTTCAATAAGTCCTGACTTGTTTAGTTTAAACCTTCACTTCACAAGTTGACAAAATGTTGTGTAAATTTGTTTCTAAGATGTTAAACTACAAACAAAACCCAAGTACTCTAGAAACTGTGATCAGTAGTTGGAGCTTAGTCATAGCCCTTGGACAACACCATTTACAACATTGTAAACAGTTGTCACCAGTTTTGTCTTCACAAGTAAACTGGGTACAGTATACAGTTAAGGAAGTGTTTAACCATCATGCTTAATGGTAGTGGTTACAGTAGGTAGAAATATTTAGAACCTAATAGCCGCTGGAGATACTGTTTGATTTTATGTGTGTTGCCCCAAACTGTTTTTAGGGCTCGAGTCATTCTTACAGTAATATGTGAGCTTGTACTGTGGCAGTCAGAATGAAATTGAACTTGTTTTTTTTCTGTCCCTTCTTTGTAGAGGAGGAGAAGGGGGTGTGGGAGGGGGAGGGACTGCATTTTAATAAGGATCATGAGCTGAATACAGCCAAAGGCCCACTGACAACTTATGGGACATACAGTACATGTATCAGGGTCATCAAATCTCAGTAGTTGGCATTTTATGGTATGTTGTTCTGCTGCAGTTGGTCAACTTGAGGGGCAAATGCAATTGGCCCACATTTCACCCCTTAGACCATACCAGGGAAATGTAAGAATTTTTCAACTCCCTCACCCCCCCCCCCAGTCACCCTCCAAAATGAATAGATTGCTAATCCACCATAAACAGTTTGTAAAGTTGGTAAGGCCTACTTGCTTGACTTTTGTAAATTTGATTTGGGTAATCTGGAGCATCTGGGGAGGTTGTTGCTTGTGTAGTGAGCAATCAATATTGACTAGCATAATTGCCATAAATAACTAGTTCCCTCATTTTCCCCACTCCCTTTAGAGAGCTACACCCCTTCCCACATCTTCATATGTTTTTTGCTTACTATACAGTAGTATACTAATGATTACCTTGATAGACATGCTGCTAAAATGAAGTCTAATCCTGTATCGATAGTGCAATCACACACAGTATATGACTTATTAACAACAGTGTTCAGTATATTAGGCATGTATAGTTCCTGTGAGGAAACCACATACATGGAAAATAAATATATAAAAAGTAGTTGTGTGAGTATTTGAATGAATACATACTATACAGTAATAGTATGTACAGTAACCTGCTTCATATCAATACATTTTCATTAATCCCTAGGGCCAGTTGGCTAGCCTCTACAAAACACCTTCAGATTGCAGAAATGAAGTACAGGCTGTATATTTTCAGAGTGTATAATGCCACCATTTCATTTTCTCAATGGATTTGTACAGCCTATGTATCATAAATTGCCTGTCTATTAAATGACATCTATGTGTCAGTGAGCTAGCAGTGTAGTACAAGTCCTGGCATTAAGTCACATATTGAGACAACTGTCAAGACAAAAAAAAGGTCAAAAATAAAATCAGCTTTTTGTCAAGACAGGTTTTCTTTTTTTTAAGCTGAGCAGGGAACTGAGAGATACCACAGGTCTATGGCTTAACAAGAATAGGCTCAGTCACCTCCAGTACCTAAACTTGTGCCAAAAATAACATTTATTGAAAAATCTATACATGTGCACATTTGTAACTGTGAACTGTCATCAGAACACATGGGTTGGATCATGGGTTGCATATATAACTATTTGTCAAATCATTCACCTGACAACTGCTGAAGGGAGAGTATGAGAGTTGGTGTAATACACAGCCAGGCTAGAAAAAATGTGTATTTCCTGGGAAGCATGTCAAATTTCCCCCCAATATGCTACTTTAAAAGGTACAAAAAAAGCTCTAATTGTCAAGATGACCTTGAATTTCCAAAAATGTCTGGCAACAAGCATTGATTAAAGAAAGTCAGTAAACTGCAAAGTTTCTAGCTAGAAATTTTTTAGTTTTTGGAAAGAAATTTTGGCAATTGGATGGTAGCTGGCCTTTTTGTTCCTGAAAACTTTTTAAAAATTGCGGTGCATTTGTTTTGCTTCCTGGGAAAAGTAAACATTTTCTTCAGCATAACAGGGAACTTCCCAGATTCTATTATTTCTATCTATGAACACTGCTGTATATAGACTTATTACTGTACTGTACCTGCAATATTTTGGACCTGGTAAAAAGTTCAAAATAAAATGTTTGTATGCCAGTTCTTGAATTTAATATTTGTGTTGTATGGGGCAAAATAATATGGGGATATATGTATTTAACTGTTCAGGCTCACAAGATTGAAGGTTCGCTAGATCAAAGAGCCACTTAATACCAAAAGTCTGCTCCTGGTTAGAGGTAAGGCTACGATTCGGGTTACACAGAGATTAAAGTTTGAGGTTAGGCCCAGGGTTGGGATTTCATCGGGTAGAAGAAAGGTTTGGGTTAGGATTGAACTTTTGATCTACTGGAGTGAGCCCCGAGATAGTGTGCCTCTCATTGACAAAATATGTAACTGTTGATTTGTGGCACTGTGTTACACTTAAGCCTGCTAGGCATTTTGTGCTACTTAGCTTGGCAGCACTATCCTATTTTAAATTTTGAATGTTCCATAAACTTGTCCACCCTTACAATGAAATTCTTGTACCATACCAGTAAATTTGGCAAAAAAAGTTTTCCTTGTACTTTTGATGGTGACGTTCATTAATCCTTGGTACAGCAGTACTGTAATACTCTCATTTTATTATATTACAATTTTATTAAAGCTGTTCCTAAACTTTCATTATTTAAGTGTTTGCTTCTCATTCCTAAATTCTTGTACAAGTATAGCTATTTTTACTGGTATACAGTTTGTATGCTTTTCTGATTTTTTCAAAACAGTCAGTTTTAAAAGTGTCCTGTTTACAATTCTTATTCACTTAAAATCAAGAGTATATGCATTCGTTTAAGCTGCATGGAAATTGGTTATTTATAAATCCATTGGTTTAAGTTGGTAATGAATTTGAGAATCATGTTCAATTGTAATGTGCAGAGTATTGCAAGTTTTCAGTTTTAGCATTTAATGTTTTGCTGAAAGACAAATTATGAAAGAAAAGTGAACCATTCATCATAAAATGCTTTTCACATTATAAAAATTTGTGTAATTCATAAAATCATTAGTATAGAGTCAGTAGTTTTTGGTTGTTAAATAGATCATGGTGTGCTTTGAATCTCATTACATCAGGACTGGGAGGAGAGTCTGTTCAGGGATTTTACTCCCTCTGTAATAAAATCTCTACTTTCTGCTCTTCCAGGAAATTATTCACTCCCCTCATTGTAGATCCAAGTGAATCATAGGATGGGTACAGAATTAAGGTTAAATAGGTCTACAAATTTTTAAAATTGTATTAAAAGACAGAAATAAAAAGGAATGCCTTAATTTACTAAAAAAAAAGCTTTGTAAAGTCTAGAGTGGGAGAGCTACAGTACTGTACATACTACAGGAAGTACAATAGGGAGGGTAGATATTGTACCTCTTGTAGGACCTGAAGACTACTGTAGGCTTTGGTTACTCTAATCATTTTGGAGTCAGTTACCTGTGGCCTTAATAGTTGTGACTTAGAGTGGAGCTGTGACCTCTACAATAATGTACTGTAATAACTGTTGAAGGCACTTACAGGACATGTTACAAAACGGTTGAATACTAGCCCACTGGACACTGCAGACTTTTGAATGGCAGAGGTGTCAGATTGCCCATGTCAGGTGAACTGAAAGCAGACCTAGAGATTGGAGATAAACTTACAGTATTGAGAACCACTTTTTGTTGCAATAGTTAATCTAAACTTCAAATGGAGCTTACTGTAACTATGTCTTCTAGGCGACATAAATGGTGTTTTGTGCATGCTTGTGACAGAACTGCAAACTCTTTCAGTTATGACTTGACAGAAAGTGGGGTTGCTGCTCAGCTCTCAGCTGCCAGGGGTCACAATTTTGATGTAGAGTCAGGTAACCCACCTATTGTACTGGTATTGTATCTTACACTTCCATTTTCCAGGCATGTTGTAAGTGTGGAAGTCCCCTAAGTTATATACAGGTACATACTTTGTGACAGATCTGCCAAACACTTTCAAAATTATGACTTGAAGGAAAGTGGAGCTGCTATTTGTTCTGTGCCAAGAGTCGCACCTTTGAGAGTAAATTCAGGTAATACCCACCTATTGTACTACTAATATTTTAGAATTAACCTTTATTTTTTACCCATGTTGTAAATGTGGAAGTCCCCAAAATTATTTACAGGTGTACTTTTAACCCATAGAAATACCAGGATCAACAAAACTAGTCTACATGAGACTCATTGATAAGGAATGCTTGTATTGACAAAGAACTGATACAGTGTGTGAAAATGTGTGGATGAAAAGAGGCAGATCTACTACTACTAGTTTATTTGTGAT
>WURT03015140.1:0-16146 GCA_009936505.3 Holothuria glaberrima | reverse complement strand
GAAAGATTTGACATGATTATTGTATCTTTGCTTAAAAGCACCTCCGGACAGGCCTATGTAACTTTTAGTTGCGTGAGCTGCGAGATGTATAACGATGTATAACGGTTCGTTATAAGAATCCTGCCCCCTACACGGGGAGTGCTTAGCCGAATCTGTCATCTACAAAGCAACCGTAGCAACCACTCACGCAACTAAAAGTTACTACAACTAAAAGTGCAATGTTCAGTTTTCGGGTCAGCAATAATCCTTTATCAGCCGTATTGTGCCAGGGACATGTCAGGTTTTATAGACTCTATTAGTCAGTGGCGTCGGCACGGGGGCATTGGGAGGGCACGTGTCCCCAATTGATTTCTGAAAATTTACAAACATTTAAATGAGCGCTTGGGGCGTTAAAGCTATAGATATATGTGGGGGTAGGGGTGAGGTGTGTTTTCGTTTGAGTGATGGATCTATTTTAATCAATTTCTATCACAAGTTTTTCTTTCAAAACTTTCAAAATTCTCATAAATTTTTCCCAGACTCAAAATTTAAGCGCGGCTCCTAGCAACACTTCATTGTTGTGCTTATTATTAATTGGTGAGGGTATTTTGGCCGATTGTTGGTGTCCATAGGAGTGATTACATAGGAGCACAATATTGCAAGAATGCGAAACAATTGAATTCAAGGGAAGACATAGTTCAGAAGATTGAAATCTAATGCAAAAGATTCACCTCATACAAATTTTTTTATAGAATTAAGAGTTTCCCGGTGCTTAATCTGCATCAGATTTTATCATGGAAAAGCTTTCTTATGCAGAATTTCGTCTCGTTTGTCACGGATCGCCCTCCGCATCTGCTGGTTAAAGGACAATAATTTCGGGCCAACTCGCTGTCTCCAACCTATTTAGGCCCGCAACAAGGGAGGACCCTAATATCTCTTATATCACGAGTAAACTTTACAGTAACATCTGTAACGTGATGTGAAAGATTGGAAGTATGTATGTGTCGTTATACATTTTTGTAAAACGGGTGCCATGCCACGGCCAAAATACCACTAGCTAATGAGAATTTCTAAAGATGTAATTACTCTACTGTTTTTGAAACATTTGTCAAATTTAGCACCATTTTGCATGTAAGTCACCTAACATAAAAAATTTCTCAAAGGGAGGAGTTGCCACCCCTCCACTTAGACAACACACTAGTCCCATACACCAAACCAAAAGTAAAGATGAGAATCTTTCAACATAGGATTACTTCGAAAATTTGCCAAAAATAGCACCATTTTGCATGAAAGTCACTTTAAACGAACAAAAAGTTTTCAAAGGGGAGGGAAACAACCCCTCTCTTTAGACACCCCCTTTCCTTAGACCCCTCCCCTAGGAAGACGCATGCACGAGGGGACATAGGAAGGATACGCCGATCACGCTGACTTTGCAGGGGTGTCTGAAGTGGGATTACAACAAAATCTTCTCTTGTGCCCCTCCCATTCCCAACTTTTCTGTCGGCGCCACTAGTATTTAGTGATTTCACGAAAGTAAAATGTTATAGTATGACTTAATTTTTGCCAAAAGTTATTTCCCAATGGACATTTCTTTGGTAAAATTGCCTCAAAAATTTGATGAAAAAAGGGGGGAAAGAGAGAAAAATATGTTAGATTAGCTTTCATTTGGCTATACTAACGGCGCTACGTTTACCAGTTTACACTGGTTGTGACTAGTTATATGAGCCACGACATCTCAGGGCGTAGCAAGTAGTGGACTGGGTGGAAAACGTCCATGGGCCCCACGAATCCTGAGACTAAGATATCAAAAAAACGTTAGTTTTTGGGCCGGGCTATGTCGATTTTTGTACTTAGGCCTAGACTTGACTATTGCATAATTGAAAATATTTGAGTGGATGGTCGGAGAGGGCTAATTTTATTAGATGTGTGATACCATTGTTTTGGGTCCCTCACTGCTCCTCGTCTACGGTCCCCACAGAGTCTTGTTACGTTCCCGCGACATCTCAAGACATGATTGCGACCCACGAATATTCACGATTTTCAGTGGTACACTGTACGACTTTGTTTGCGATTTCTCACGACATCTCACGACATCCACGACATGGATGCGGAATCCGCAGAAATTTTGAACATGTTCAAAACTGTGCGACGTCTATGCGACTTAGCGCGAATTGCCACGATTTCCAGCATTTCCACGACCTCTCTCTTCCTGCCCTCGTACACCTGTGCGACTTTTTAATGTAGCGAACGGAGTCTCCAGACATCGTGAGAAATCGCTTCCATGTTGCAGGTCAAAAGTCGCGCAGTGAGATATTTGTTGACTTTTAACCCCACTCAGCATTATATGAGGATAGGCCTACTTCAATCGCTTCATCTCATTATGTACGTAATACTAGCATGGTGCCTTACAACTTAGACGGGAAACTTTGTGATTCTGGGTCCTCATTGGGATGAGGCCAAGCACCATACCTGGGACCACACAGAGGCGATAAATCCATGGAAAGTATTAGTACTTGTACAAACATTTGAGTGTGCACCACGGGTGGTCTTACGGGCACTTAATGCAACCACCCGTTTTCTCATTTGTTGGTGACGAAGCTGCAGGAAATCACATTGCCCTAAATATGATTTGAAAGGGCGCAAAACCCTCCAAATCACATCCAGTACTAGGGCTTCTTTTTCGTTGTCACTTGACCCCACTAGGGTACTTAGGGTGAAATGGACTATACGTAAGCGCTTCGCTTGTGCTGTTTTTCATGTCGATGTCCCCCCCCCCCTCACGGAAAGTTGTGCCACCACAATGCTTCTGGTGACACCACTGAGCCTGCTAATTAACCGACTTAGTTCGGTTAATCCGACCGACTTAGTTCAGTCAAGAGATCAGGCAAATTTATAGGCATCTGGGCCCGGATGAAAACACCTCCCCTCCATTTTCCCCCGGAATTCAAACAAACAGATTCTTTTGGCATAATTTTGGAAAATGGGGTAGTTTCACAAGTAGAAGATTTTATGGGGCAAAAACGGCTTAGTCCCACCTCACCTCTATTAAACATGTTTAATAGAGGTGAGGTGGGACTGCTATCACAGATGAGCCATTAGCATAAGTTTTAAAATAAGTGGTTCTGATTAGCGCCCTCATCTCGAAAATGGATGAACATTCAATGGAAAGGTGAGTGCAGGCCATTGAAATCACAAATATCCTGCATGAAAAAGCTGCTTTTCTGTTCGGAAGGATTGATCTTGTAAGGTGGACCTAAAAGCCAAATTAAGACTAAAACAGCTAGTTGTATTTGTCCTTAGACAAAAACAACTTGGTTTTTCTTGTCCGGCCAGACATAAGACCAAAACAGCCATACCGGTAATAGCAGATTATTTAGGCAGGCGAGGTATAGCAAGCAGGATTAAGCTAAGCACACCTGTATGGTGAAGAGTTCAATTCCCTGTATTATGGCGTGTTAAGGATATGCTAGACATGCTTTTTGGTAAAGGGTTTTTTAATGAATGATTCTGACGCTTCATATGGTGTTACGCAGCCGTCAAGAAAACTCCCTGAAGACTGGTATTGAAAAAATTCGTGACAAAACGTCCCTGCGAGATTTATTTCATCTCAGTCCGACACAGTGTTAGAGATCCATGTTACGACTCTCCTAGGGTCGTCAAAACATGGCGCTATACAACGCACAGAAATACGCTTCAAAATTAAAGTAAAATATGAACTGAAAAACTTTAAAAAATCTGTACACATAATTACAGTAAAAATTGCACGTCTTTGGCGATAAAGTAAAAGTACACATAATAATGTAGAAATTGTCTTTTTCATGTGCAATTATACAAAGAGAATGCAATTTTTACACTAAATTATTATGTCAGTGTAAAATGTAACTTTATCTTCTGGCGTTTTACTTAACTGTTCTGAGAGGGATACAACTGCGTCTTTGCCACAAAAATTTCTTGGTATACGCATCGCACCTGCTGAGGGTGGTGGCTCTCTGCTTGCTCAGTCACGGTAAGCATCATGGATGGGAGGCAAGACCACAGAGGTTGCAAACCTGGTCCTTCAAAGGAACGAGTTGGACACCGTAGGTCTGGTGACATGAAAAATACGTAGTTGGAAATTTGAATTAAAACTCCAGAAAAGAGCCGCAATTTCCATCAAAATCCAAAATATTAACCGTTTCACAAGATAATTTCTATCTCACTTGTACCATGAATAAATATGAGCCAAATAACCAAATTTGTGACTTCGAAAGATGAGCATACCAAATATGGCTCATGTTTTCCCTTTTTTACCTGCATTTCAGGACACTTGTAGCTTTGTCATCCTCTGAGGGATTTTTTATGGAAGTTTAAATTGTTTCCTTCCAATATCATTGATATCAGTCACCAAGCTGCATGAACTATCTGATTAGTAATTAAGAGGTAATTTATGGAGGATTTACAAAAGAAATCTCAATACTGAGCAACACTCTACATCGTTATACTTGCATAGGCAATGACTTACTCCAACAAAGACAAAACTGTAAAACTTTGAAAAGGTTTATCTTGAGATCGGTAAAAGATACTGAAATAATTCCAACTGATTTTTGACATGGGGATTTTACGTTTTAACTGCTAAGCTATAACAGTTTCATTTGGTGGCATGCCACCATAACTTTCAAAAGTAAAATCAGAGTTTAACATTGTCCAGTGTGCTACCCGGACATACTGACCGTCTCTTCGTGACTAATCACATCAAACTATATGGTATTACAGATTGTGTTTCTTGTCATACTTTTTCCATATATGTGATGCATAAACATCCAAATGACACATAGGTCATTTATTAACTGAACGAGTAATACTGGTGTTTTTTAGCCCGGACCAATGTCATTCCATCCAAAAGGTAAATGCAAATCCTGAACATTACCTCTTTTTATTCCTTAGTGAAGGCAAAAGGAATTTATGCAATCAAGCGGGAAATTGTGTGTGTGTATGAATGTGTGTTTGTGACTTGTAAACACGATATCTTACGATAACAATGATGGATAATTTTCATCTTGTGATATAGAATTATCATATTGGGAAGAAGATTTCTATTTTTTGGTGGAGGTCAAAGGTCACCAGAGGTCAAAAACCGAAAACCTTGTAAACACGATATCTCTATGTAGGAAGCATGGTTGCTTTTCATACTTGGCCCGAGGGAGTGTTATAGTCAGAAGATGAACCTATTGATTTTGGTAAAGGTCAAAGGTTACTTGAGGTAACCGGAGGAAAAAAGCGAAATTCTTAAAAACTGCTTGTAGACACGATATCTCAAGATAGCAATAATGGACACGCTTCATACTTGGTACACTAACTTTATCATATTGAAAGGAAGAACCCTATTGTTTTCAGTGGAGGTCAAAGGTCGTTTGAGGTCATCAGAGGTCAAACACTGAAAACCTTGAAAAACACGGTATTTCAAGATAGTGATGATGGATCATTTTCGTACTTGGTATATAGATATGTTATTTACGAGAGAAGGAACCGTGTGAGTTTGTTGGAGGGCGATGGTCTTATGACGTCATCAGAGTTACAACTTTGAAAACCTTGTAACTAAACAGACAGTGGGCGGTACCTCGAAACCAACGAAAAGTACCAACAAAAAGTTAAGGCTGAATTTTTCTACCATTCCAAACAAAGTTGTAGAAAGCAACATTTTTTATCACAAGCATACATGTTACAGTAATAACACTAATTGAAATTACCTAATTATGAACACATAAAAAAGATTCTGTGACTGTAAGATAATTAGAAATACCATACGTTTAATTAGTTCTTCGGTGTCATAATGGATTAGAGCTCGGTTTCTCCGGCAGACAGTCCGGGTACGAATCCCTCCTAAGGCATGTTTTTTTTTTCTTCATTTTTTGTTATTCCCTTTTTGGTAGGCTTCAAAGGTCATATAATGTCAGCAGAAGTCAAATTGTGAAAACATCGTAAAAATGATACAGTCAAGAAGTATAAATTTGAGAGGTGAACCTTAGTGCAACAAATCACCCACTCATCAAGGAATAACTAAGCCTATTGGCTTTCTGATTTTCACGTGACAGCATCATCATGCCTTTTATATCCTCTCAAGTCGAAAAATCATTCCAAACCTGAGTATGAAATAAGTCATAGGTTTAGATTGCGTTAACCAGCACAGAACAGTGCTTGGTGTAGCAATGTTATTTATTCAATTATTTCCTGGTCAAATGAGTTACCTAAATTAACTCGATGACTTACATCGATTCCCCGTGGCCATTGAATTACTACAACCACTTGAATTACCTCAATCACTAAAGTCACCCTGTTCATCTTAGTTACTGACAAAATGACACCTCCTATTGTGCTGCTAAACTCACAAAAACGAGGGCCAAAAATTTAATGCCGACGGTGTTACCGATTTTTTTATCATTGACAATTGCAAAAGAAATGCCCCCTTTACTGCTTATTGACATCCATCGATGTTGTACCGTTCTAAAGACACTTTGAGAAGAATTTCATTTTCATTTAGCACCAATTAACCTCTAGTTTCTCCTTTTTTCTGATATACCACAAAATACTGGAGGCATCTTTGCCGCTTTGTTTTAGTCTTGTTCAACTGAAGGCCCTAGAACGTTCGATTTGGAACATTACACTGAGTTAATTAGAAAGTATTATAAGTGCGCCCCCTTTTGCTGTTCAGATAACATGAGAGTGACAGTGTCACAGAGAGTTGGGCCACTAACTTTATGGGGTTCAGTGAGGTGTCACGATGTTAAGGTCCACTGAACCATATACCTTTAGTGTTCCCAACTCTCTGTGACACCGTCGTAGTGACATAGCCAGCGGACAACTTGAGCTTATACACGCTTTATTGACATGCGTCCTCGATTGTACAGAAGATGAGATAAGGTACATATTTACCTGAAATCTTGCTTGCGACTAGTATAATCAATCTAGTATCCAGTCAAAGAGCACACCGCATGTAGGAATATGGTACAGAAAATTGAGATATCGTGTTGACACGATTGTAGTATTTGGAGTTCTTCTGACCACGTCTTAGCTTTGATGTACACTATTGGGTCTTTTCATTTAACGATATGGGGGGCATCCACATAGCAAGCAAGAGAATTTTTATGCTAAGGGGATGGGAGGGTCAAGAGAATGTAATGTCAGGTCTCAAACCTAACGAAAATTGCAGCGGTCCACAACAAAATATATAAAATTTCATACAATATATATATATATATATATATGTGTGTGTGTGTGTGTGTGTTTACCTTAGGAGACCCACTTAAGAGGGCGATTTCCGCCTTAAACCACGGAAAGAGTTTTCTGTTTGGCCTTAACCGTTCATCATGACGACTTGATACTGATCTGATCTAATGATTGGATCTGTGTGAAGTCGTCCACCAGTGGCCCAATTTTCACAAACTGGAACGACTGATAGATTTGAAGTATCAGAGGAGGCACTTTGGGAGGATTTAGAGCATTCCACAATTTCCTCCTTGTACTCATGTGGTACCTTTCCAAAAGGTGTCAAACTAGGCCCGTTCAATTTTGTAGTACAATCAGCCCGAGGCCCTCGAATGCAATGCACTACAATCTGAATGAATTACTATAGAAAGATTGTCTCCGGGAGTGTAGGGCCCATTTATTACCAAAACTAGAACCATAACTAAATTAGGCCTTCTTCCTGTAGGGCAGCGTGGGTCATTTTCTGTCGCAATGCCTTTGGCAGTTCGTTGTGTCATATAGACTTACATCTTTTCCATACGCCTGAAAGCCAAAGTTGGGGACATGTCTATATTCCTCTGGCAAAATTTTGAGAAAAATCGGTCAATTTTCTGGGTAATTAAAGCTTTTTTCTGGGGCAAACAACTGCTCAGCTTCACCCCTCAGCAAAAGTACCCGTACCCCCGTGACCCCCTCCCCGTCCCAAATCACTGTGCCTGCATTTCCAACGAGATCGAACGTTACGTCAAGATAAGTTGAATACAGAAAATGAAAAAAAAAACAGCCTGCTGGTGCGCACCAAGTTCTGATTCTGAATGCTTCGGGGTACCCTCAAGCTTGGAACTCGAGCTACCCAGATGTTCCGTGGGCTTTGCCTCAGATCCCCCCACAGTGCCGTCGGAAGGTATTTTCGATTCGGGGCTGACTTGTGCATTTTGAAAAGATGGAGTGTAAGTACGCTACGCCCCACCATGGATTGGCGCGCATGGTGGAAATTTTTGAAAAAGTGCCTCCAATATTGCAGGAAATGGCCCCAAAAGTTAAAATATTGGTATATTTTTTGTTTAACGTTTATATAAATTCGCATCCCAATTTTGTTGAAAACTGACTTAAATTTCTAAATTGATTTTCCAAGCTGGGTTGATAACTTGAACCCATTTCCCAACATATAAGATAATCTGTTTGGGTAAGGAGGCAATGCGATGTAATTAAATTTTTACACTATCTACTAAGTGTAGGAGACGAAATATCTCCTACAATTTTAGGGGACCTATTGATAAAATTGATGACAAAATCCCCCATTGTTATTTCGAACAATAGGTTTCCCGAGCGTAATCGAATATGTGTTTAAGATCGCAGAGGACTTAGTTACAGACTGCGGAACCATATGGATAATCAGCGGCGTAACGATGAGCCTGGGGGCCCAGTCTCCTGGACCCAAAGGGTCCCTATAAGGAGGTCCAGTGGCGCCACCAGAGATAGGTGATTTGGGGGGACTATAGAAGATGGTGCTTTAAGTCCACCCTAGATACATCTGGCCAGAAGGTCGGTAAAGATTGTGTATTTTTGAGAAATTTTGGTAAATTTAACTGTTTAAGATGGCTTAGATTCAAATGGTGCTATCTTTGACAAATTCCCGAACTGACCATATTAGAAAACTTTCACGATTAAGTGAATTCTTATACTTTTGGTTGACTGTAAGGGAAAGCTGTGGTGACTAAGTTGCTAAGTGGAGGGTAACAATTCCTTTCCTTGAAAAATTCTAGTTTAGTTAGGTAAGGTGGCTTAGATGCAAAATGCAGGTACCTTAGCAAATCTTGCAGTTAATTACATGCATAGATAAAATCATTATTTAGTAATATTTTGGCTGTGGTATGGCACTCATTATCAAAATGTGTAATGACAAATGCATACTACAAATTTTACCGTGTATGCTACTCATGACATTATATTGCTCTAAGATTCTCTACTGCTGCGGGGTCTCTGAAGAGGTCGGAGTTGTACATTTTTCGGAACAGTGTTTTGGTTAAAATAATGTATTATTGTCCCAGTAATGGTTACAAGATATTGAGTGTGTACCTTGATAAATGAGCGAGAAGCTCGCCGAAATTTTGAATTGAAAATCGTCCCCATAACAAAATTTGCCTGGAGACTTTGCACTGACACCCTTTTTATTCCTAACAAAATGCATCAGCTTACTGAAGGCGAGTCTTCTCCTGAGTTTCACTACTTTGCATTCTTGCAATGCCTTGCTCCTCCATAATGACTCCAGTGCACAGGGGCGTAGCCAGGTTTTTTGTGTGAGGGGCAGAATGGACTCATCGTCCCATTCTTGACAGCCGTCCTGGGGGAGGGGTATAAAGGGAGGGGGTCAGCCCCTCCCCTTTTGATTTTTTGTTTTGTCTCGAAGGCCTTAGATGCAAAATGGAGCTATATTTTGTTTCTTTTTATACTAGATCCCAGTGCTCTCCACGAGGGGTTTTAGAGGGGCGATCCGTTCTCTGAGTGAAAATGGCCTCCGCTCAAAAATAGTTGCCGCCCTAAAAAATCCAGCTTCCATTTTCAAGTTTACATTGCTTCATAATACATATACAAGTCAGTAGGAAGGTAAACTTTCTTATCCCTCCAGGGGTGGCGCCAGGATTTGCCCGACGGGGGGGGGGGCAGACTCAATACCATGCCGTTGCGAGGTATATATATATATGGCATAAAATTTGTGTATGTTAGAGGAAAATAGTTTCGCGCTGATGTAATGTTTTTCCCGGAATCTAAACTGTAGAAAAGCGCGCAAAGCGCGCGAAATTTTTTAGGGTAAGACTACACTAGAAAGAATCTGTACTTATTTAAAGATTACTGTATATAGGTCAATTGTTCGGGCAGTTGGTCCCTATCGGGCACAGCTTACGTTTGTACTTCCCTCGTCGAGTCACTAGCCGTACCGCATGACAGACACAAGAGAACACTAACTAAGATTAGCGGAATGAGATGAAATTCCCGACATTTACGTAAATACATGAATTCTACTTATTAAGTTACATGAAAAGGTGGAAAGAGTTTGTACTTTATTAGCTATGAGTAACGGAACTGAAGAGGAGTGGGAAAAGGTTACCGAAAATTTGGGGATTTTAAAAATTAGTAAACCGACCATGGGTGGAGACAGAATTTTCCCGACACCGGGCCGGGCCATGCCAGTAACCTCAACTTCCGACAGCACCTATGTTGAGGGGCTGGTGAGAAGGGAATATGAATGAGTCTAACCATCTCATTCCATTGCAGGGCATATTTTGCACAATATCACTTAATACTTCAAAAGCTGAGTTTGAGCTGCACTGAAAACTTCTTTTGAACCTTAATCGTGAAGTTTCTAAACTGGGGGAAAGCCGGTGCACTTGAAAATTTCCAGATCATGAGATTTCAAAATAAAAAATAATTAGATGCAACCCACAAGGCTTGGGAAGTGCCATTTTCAGCGATCTGGGAGGTATTTGGCCAAAATTTTCTTGGCGCTTCGCGCAAAACTATGGTGGCGTTACACTTAGATAGCTTGCCTACAGGTTTCGCCCCCAAATTCCTAGCTACACCCCTGTGACTTGAAAAGGCGCCAACATTTACTCAATTAAGCTCTTTTCTGGGAGTAAAAACATCCTCTGATTTGATCAATTAAAAGCTTTGCCCCTGCCTTATTTTTTTCTACAGACCCCCATGGTTACGGGCGTCCTCCTCCCCTTGCACGGATGACTTTGTTAACTTAAACGAGGTCGGTGTTAGGGTTTATTACATGGGAAGTGATAAAGTAGAACCACTTGGCAACCTCTTCATATTAACGAGTATATACGTCAGGTTTTTAATATTCATATAATGATGCCATAGAGCTTAGAGACAGCGCAACGTAAAAGGAACTTCACTGATAGAGTGAGAATTGCTTAGAGACTTAGCATATGTGCCGTTGCCGACGGTATCAATCTGGGTTTGGCAGGACGCATATGGTGCATGATAAGTGTCAAGTTGCTGTAATTATGGAGGGAATTCTCGAACTCTTCCAGGCAGGACATTCGTACCGTTGAAGTATCTTGGAACTAGCGGCGCAATATAATTGCAGTGAAATACATGCCAGTCTTACCAACATTATTGAGGGGACATATTGGTTTTACCTTGTATTTGAAGAGAGGTATGATGACAACAGTATAGTAAAAAATCTTTATGTCAGATGAGCTGATTCCATTAGTAGAGAGAACACCGACACCACAAGCTGGTTTAAACAATAGTAAACTAAACTCGGACGAACTTTATTCATACTACTTGCTACTGAGAACAAACATCACTACCTCAAGCTGTCATTGACTCCCCTATTCTAAACTGATATAGGGCAGGGCTTGATTTTCTTTCTGCAGTAAGTCTGGAGTGTTCAGGTACAGATGAGACCCAGTTAATATTTTTTTTGAGTGATGAAATAGCCTTTGCAAACAATGAGGAGCCTAATTTGATTTGGGTGGGCTGTAACGACTTGCCCGGGAAAACGGTAACCAAAATATTTTTCGCGCGGTTCAACATATGTTAATATCTACGCTTATTAAATCGCAATGATCGTATGCCATTTACATTCAATCACTTGCCGCAGTGTCATTACCCTTCCAGTTTTCTTATAACTTTTAGGGAAGTCCTTACAATAAAAATGATAATCAGGGGCGTAGCAAGAATTTATCTCACAGAGGGCTATGCAGTATGTTGTGTGATTGCCAGCCTGGGGGAGGGGTTTAAGAAGGGGTTTCAATGTCCTTACATGTAATCTGGTGCCGCATACCCTACCTTTGAAGTACCGTAAAATTTGCGTTAAAAAATTTTCGTATTTTAGGTACTAAAAAACGGCTTCAGTGAGTAGGGGGGGGGGGCATGGCCCAATGGCCATGTCCTAAATACTCCTCTGTAATATAAGTTAAACCATTAAAAAAACAGTGGTGGATTACCTACTATTTAGGTACTGGTGCAATTCAGATCAGAAATTAGTATCTTTTAATTATCAAGGAATCTTTTTAAACTATTGATTTTTTTTAGCTACATCATTGAAATTTATTTTCTTTTAGTATGTGCCAGAAAATTCTCAGCATATTGCCCGAATTTTTCACAAAAGTTTTTGGTTGGGGACTGCATCCCCCAGCCCCACCTCCTACGCCTATGTTGCCAACAGCGTTAAATCTCATGTTGAATGTGCCCATGGGCGTCCGTAGAAAAACATTTCAGAGGGGGAAGCAAAACTCCTAATTGATCAAATCAGGGGAATTTTTTACTCTCAGAAAAGAGCTTAATTGCTAAATGTTGACGCTTTTTACAGGGGTGTAGCCAAGGGCGGCTTGCCATGGGGGCACGGGGGCACTTGCCCCCAAAAAAGTTTGGGAAGCATGGTCTTCAAAATCTTCCAAAATATAAAATAAAAACTTGTAATTCGAGATGGTTTAAATAAAAAGTATTTCTAAATTTAGGTGAATTCATCCCTATCTCACAAATATGACATATTATTTATGAAGTTGTGTATATTACTATTGCAAAATTCTCCATAATTTTCAAGTACATATTTCTTCATTATTTCAAGATTCGACCTAAGTTTACGTTGTTTAAATAAAACAATCCAGAAAACCAATACTTTTGGGCTTCTTGGCAAAGCTGAAACACATTGTGACACAATGATGAAAGAAACAACAAAATATTTAAGTAGAGCTCTTTTTATACAAATAGGTCAAGCCGCTTTGCCTGTTTCCCCTGCCTTTTGCTCCACCCTTATGGAGTAGCGGTTGGCTGATAGCCAGATATGGTTGTATTTATTTTTAAAGATAGCTCAAGACTAACTGCCTGAGATGGCTTTTGAAGAGCTTTTGAAGACTATATGGGCATCTCTGTAATACATAATAGTAACCATACGCCTGCTGTACTATTCTTGGCGGCGAAACGGGGGGCTGGGGCTGGGGGCTGGGGGCTCAGCCCCAAATGAAAAAAGTGAGGAGGCTAAAGGTTGTTTAGCCCCCAAATATTTGCCAAGTGCAGACATGAGATCCATATTTCAATGCTGGGTACATGCAGCTTAAAACAATCGGGAAGTGCCGTTTCCGGCCATCTGGAGGGTTTGTTAAGCCAAAAATTTTCTTGTACGCTCCGCGCCAAACGATGGTGGCGTTCCGCTTAGATAGTCTCACTGGCGCTCAGTACCCCCTAATATTTTTTTCCGTTTTTTTCCGCGCTTGAGGGGCAGATCCTTGATATTGCCGGATGGAGAGGGTGGTCGTCCAAACCTTCCTGCATACGGACTTGATTTTTGCTCCCCCAAACATAATTACTTACAGCCGCCCCTGGTTGTAGCCAAGAATTTGCCAGGGGGAACCTGTAGACAAACTCTCTTAGCGTAGCGCCACCACAAAATGTTGGCAGAAATGCCTCCCAGATTGCTGAAAATGGCACTTTCCAGACCTTGTGAGTTGCATCTAATCATTTTCTACTTTAAAATTACATGTTCTGGAATTTTTCTATCGATATCATAAAAAATGTTGATGTTATTTTCTTCGACTTCTTCTTCAAGTGTCCCCCTTGCCCCATCCAGAACCCCATGTATGTGCCGTTATCGTATGTTATATATATGCGGCTGTGATCAGTGTGGTTGCAGTGGGTTCTAATCCTTTTGACCTTGTCATGGTGTGGCCCACTTAGGTGGGCACAACTAGGCAAGATGGGAAGCAATGAGACAATTCGGTTCACCAATTAAAAATAATTTGTAAGTACTACTAAGAACACTGAAACATAGTAAGGAATAGAAATTAATTAAAGAAATGTGTTGTTCTATCAGTCATTTTGGAATAATGTGAGACAACACAGATATTAAGAAGCACATGCTTCCTATGTGCGCCACAGGCCTGTTACCAGTGCTGTGTGACTCGAGACCGGTCTAGGACTGTCTCGAGTCACGATTTTAAGGACTCGGCTCGTGACTCGAACTCGGAAAGCCATCCCGAGGACTCGGACTCGTACAGTTCAGACTCGTGACTCAAAATTCCTGAGACTGCACACTCGAGACCGGCAAAAACTTACTGCACTTTTAGGCAATGAATACGTTGTCACACACCATTTTTTCTTAATTTGATTAATCAAATTATTAATTTGTTAAAACGAATTATTAATTGGTTTGATCAAATTGTTAAATTGACTCAACAAATAAAGTAATCTGAGTACACAAATTAAGTAATTTGATTAAGCAAATTTGTTTCATCAAGTTGTTACTTTGATTAAAAAATTAACTAATTTGATTAATTAAATAACTATTTTGATAAATCAAATTTACCAATTTGATTAATTAAGTTATTAATTTCATTTAACAAATTAAGTAATTCGATTAATCAAATTTGTAATTTAATTAATCAAATTAGTAAATTTGTTTAATAAAATTAATTGATGGATAATTTGCTCGCTCTCAGATACTCCATGGACTAGGTCCATCAACTAGGTCTTAAGTTCTCCTACTAGGGAACCGTAATTCGTAAGAGGTTTTCCGTGCAAGAACCACCCTTTAGCTTTTGCTCAAAACGCTGATGATGGTTGCGTCATCCAGATTCAGGAATTGCCTACAAGCACTCTCCATCAGGCATGGCCACGTTAGTTAAAGAATCATGAGGTCCACTTAATCTCAGGTTCCTCGTCAAGTACACGTCCCAACGTTCCTGCGGGGCAAGATCTCCATCCCGGAGATCAACTGGTCTTCCTCCATTCCACGGGACAGAAAGTCGTTCTCTCTTATAGCCCTGAGTGGTACCTGCTCGGAAGTAGGTGGTGCACATCCTACAGACCCTTCGCCCTTCCCAGGAGGACTCCCTTGTCGGACTCTCGGCATACCATTTCACCCTGCCTGACCGAAAAACACGGCGTATTCATACGAAGTGGTCCTGCCTGACAAGGTCAGTGGGCTTGCTGAAGCGAAGGCCGTATAAAAAACGCTTTTCGCCTTTAGCTCCTGCTACCTCACCTGCTCACGGATACTCTGGCCGCTGAAGCGACTTTTGGTCGTGACGCCCTAGCCTGCCCCTCACTACCCTCCTAGCTAGACTTTCTCTTGACCTCATAAGTCGTAGGACGATCATGCCATTCTAAAACATATTAAATTTCCCATCCGTAAATTAGTCTACGAAGTGAAATCCCCATAACGTGTACTAGGGTGAGTATCCATGAGGAAGTATATTTACCCCTAGCTACCCACCAACCTGCCAACAGCCCTTTCCACTTATGAGGAGTTCACTGACCCGTCTACTTTGAAATAAGCTTTGTGTATACAATACTGATGAACACAGGGTTGGCCCGATGGGCCAAGCCGCTCCGGGACCATGTACCTCCCTCTAGTATCCACGTTTCCCCTAGATACTAGACTTATAACGTGACGTGATGTGACGTGGGCTACTTTCCCAAAGGCTGAACATGTCCCCGGCAGGAACGCTGGGAAATGTACTTGACGAGGAACCTGAGATTAAGCTGACTCCATGATTCTTTAACCTAAAATGGAACGGCCTGACGGAGACTGGTTGTTGTCACCTCCTGCATGTGGCCGTGACCGACGCAACCATTAACAGATGAAAGTCAGAAGCTAAAGGTGGAGCTTGCACAGAGAATCTCTTTTACGATTTCGGAGCGGGAAACTGTAAGACCTAATCGATGGACTATGGGGAAGCGAGCGAATTATCGATTACTTACTTTGATTAATTAAATTAAAAATTTGATTAAACAGGTTAATGATTTGATTAATTAAATTATTACTTTGATTAACCAAATTAATTAAATGAAAAAAACAATAAATAATTTAACTAATCAAATTAACAATTTGATTGAACAAATTAACAATTTGATTGATCAATTTACTTCTTAATTTGTTTAATAAAATAAACAATTCGATTAAACAAATTAGCAATTTGATTAATCAAA
>WURT03015130.1:0-16147 GCA_009936505.3 Holothuria glaberrima | reverse complement strand
AGGCCTAATGGGGGAATGGATCGTTGCAGATCACAATTTTGTGCATACCCAGACTTCCTTAAAATTGGCAGTAATGCAAGGGAGTTTAGAATATCGGTTGCCATTATCGGCGGCAACTGCTGATTTAGCCAATACCGATATCCAACCGATAACGCCATTATCGGGCGATACCGATAACACCAACCGATAATCGGCTCAACACTACATAAAAATATAAATTGTCAATATCTTGATTTCTTACTGAAGAAGAGGACACTATTGCAGCAATGCTTTTGAACTTACATAAATAGCCTTTAAAACCCTTTAAATTGCACCTTATAGGGGCCTTCAAGCAAGCTTTTGTCCCCCTGGACCCACTTGTAATTTTGACCAAGGTTAGTTAGATGAGGTTTTATGGCTCAGTTTCTATCCAATTATTTTAACTTTGACCAAGGACAGTATCAATTTGGTATCATGGTTTAGCAGTAATAAATCCCCCCCCCCCTTTTTTTCGAGTTTGTGTTTGAATCCCTTATGTACAATACAAGTAATTACAGCATCATTGCACAGGTTATCCATGACTCTATTTTGAGTGACCACTGCTAAGGCTATGGCTACCCATATTAAATAAATAATAGAATGTCCTAATCTGTGTGACCACCTTCTGAGTAAACTCAATTTTAATACACTCCACAGGGTATTCTAGACATGATGGCAAATCGCTGTCTGGCCCAAGGAACCAATGCTTGGACAGATACAGATCACACCTGTTACACAGTGATGACAGCTGGTTCAGAAGGTTTTCTCAATCTCCTGACAATATATCTGGACCATATTCTTTATCCAACCCTCACAGTGAGTTCAAAAATTTTTGAATGCATTCAAAGTTGATGAGTAGGCTGTCATGTCAAGTGGAACAGTTGAGTAGAAAATCTTAATGCTCTTCATGAACAGTGTTACTTGTTGGTAAGGGTTTGGGTGAACAAAATTGTTCAGTATACAGACCCGATAGCATCCATCCTAAGAAAACTCTGCAATTATAGAAGCTGTCTAGTGTCCAAAATAGTATTAGTTACCTTTGAACGAATTAGAGTCTTGAGGAGCGGTTACCTTGTATGAACAGATTGAGATTGAATTCAAGTTAAATTTTTACATTGGCACTCTGCTACAGGGTCCTGTTTGTTATATTCTACAGTTGCTTATTTACTACATACTTACTGTATGCAGTGTATTATGTATTGTGAATATTTAGAGTGGTAGTTTAGACCAAAGTGTGTTACCACTGACATACAGTACACATACTGTGTGTGGGAAACAAGTCCATTCTGCATTAGCATTACAGTATATATATCTTAATCCTCTGTGTTCTGTATGGAACAATATTTCACTTTGAACACAGGTTATTACTTTCAGTTTTAATGCCAATATATGAAGCTTTAAGTCTACAAAGAGGTGAGTTTCATTTGCAATATACAAAAGATTCTGACACTGATTGTGATTAGTGGAATTTTTTGTCATTGATAACCAATAAAGTCACTTTTTGTTTGTAGGATGCAGCATATGTGACGGAAGTCCATCATGTTAATGGTGAGGGAGAAGATGCTGGGGTGGTATACTGTGAGATGCAGGCAAGGGAAAACTCTGGAGAAAGTAGATGTCACTTGAATATGTTGAGAAAGATGTATCCTGGTCATTGTGGTTATAAGGTATTTTATTGATTCCTTACCGAAGGTCAAAGGAATCTATGCGACGGTGATGTCGTGTGTGTCTGTGTGTGTGTGTGTATGTGTGTTTGTGACTCTTAGCTTGTAATCGCCATATCTCAAGGTAGGAATGACCGACACTTTTCATATTTGGTATGTAGATTTCTCAGAACAACAAGTAGTTCACATGTTGAGTGAATGTATTGTGTCTGTTTGGCTCTTGTCAATTTCCAAACCACAGTTCACACAACTTCACACAACATATTTTACAAAGGCAAGGAACCACTAAGCCTTTTGGCTTTCTGGTTTACAAGTAGTTTGAGATTTTTCTCCCTGGCACCATCTCTAACATTCTCTGTTTGCAGCTGTGTAGTGTGATCATGGTATTTTACTTACAATTCCCAAAAACAAAAATTTTTTATATATTTTGCAATCATTCTTTGAAAATTGAGTGGTGGGGCTCCCTCCAACTTGTTTCTCGTCTCTGTAGTTTTTTCTCCTACCTAGCAGTGGAGATGCAGAAATAAGATGTTGAGAAGATGTAGGCCCATTTATCCACTCCACCCTTTAAACTAAAAATTGTCCCCCCCACTCAGAGTTAGCACTAGGTCTCAGAATGTATGGAGGAGGGAGGGAATTTTCCATCCCCTCCAAAATATTTTGGGCAGAATTTTGGTGCAAAGGGGAGGGGAATCTTGATACGTAGCAACATAAAAAGTCATCTTTCCCCATGTGATTTTCCCAGTAAGTGGACAGTGAAGAACAGTATCTTTACTAACTGTACATAATCAAATTTTTTGATGGCACAATTTTTTTTTTCAGCAGCTACTTTAGTCCCTTCCACTCCATTCCATAATGATGGGTTGATCAAGTTTTGTTTCCTCAGATACTTATAATCAAAGTCTTTTATATTCTTTGTTTTTTTATCCAGTCAGAGACAGGAGGTATCATGGCCAATCTAAGGACCAGTACCTCCAATGAAAAAGTCAGAGCTTATCATCAGGCATTTTACAGGCCAGACAACTTGTGTCTGGTCATCACAGGCAAAGTGGATCCTGTGGAAGTTTTTCAGAGGCTTCAACCATTCGAGGAAAAGATTGTTTCAAAGGTTTGTATTGTAATAACTTTGCAAAACTATTTTCATGCTTCTTTTCATTCACAATATGAATGCAATGTGCAATAAAAAAATTTTTAAATATAAATTAAAATTGCAAAGAAAACGAACTATGAGGAAAAATTGGATTATTTCAGAATTGTAGGAATTAGTCAGATTTTATTAATACAGAAGTAAACAGGCTTATTTCCAATAGAAGACTCTACATCCTATAATACTTTGAGTTTATGAAGAGGAAGATGGTGATACTTATTGGTATTATTTCCTATACCATGGCTGCTTCTATTGCAGTAACTTTTCATTGTTACATGTAGTTTTTTCTGCCCCTAAGGCTTACAGCTATGAGTTGACCTAAGCTCATTTAGTGAGTGTGTCTGTTTGTTTCTAGTGAGTTAATTGCCAGCAATCATCTCTAAAATCCTGCTGTTTGCAGGTAGTAATACAAGTTTTAATGAGAGCTGGTGCATGGCTGCTTCTAGTGAACCACAAATGCCTGGTTTACTCATTTACTGATTACTATTAATTCCTTAATTACCTATGTACACAATATTGCACATTATGTGATTGGTTTTATCCATCTATCAATGTCACTCATAATAAGTGGAATGCAGCAAGTTTCTAATGCTTAGAATGATGTACAGTATTTTGCTATTTATATTACTCTGCCCTTTGCACACTCTACAGTATGACTGTGCTGACAAAAACCCTTAAATTCTATTGATGTGAGTACTTGGTAACACATAACTTAATTTATACTTGTCACCTATGCTTTAGCCTACTATTGTACAAGACAAAATATGCTAAGAATTCTTGGTCAGAATATTTGACTATGAAAACAACTCTGAAAACACTGCCTTGGCACACTCTTAGTTTTATGCCATTGAAGACAGAAACTAAAGCAGACATTTGAAAGTAAGGGAGGCAGGCTCAAGAGGACTGGGCCTCAAAGGGTACTCAGTATGATTAAATTGTTGTTCCATGTGCTGTAGAGGGCCATTCTGGTAGTATTATCAGAGTAAGATATAACTAAATGTGTGTTTTGAACTTGGGCATGACTTTCTGCAATTTGTCAGTATTGTTATCAGTTCACTTGATGTTGGGTCTCAGGTCTCACAGTCACAGCAGGCCTTGAATTTTGAGGCGTGGGAGTGCGATCGCACACCATCACTAGCCTCAAATCACGTGAGAGGTGCAATTTTTTTCACACCTAGATAAAAAATTGGAACTAAGGTAAAGCTATTAAAGTTTTATAAAACTGCACACCAACTACACTCCTTAATTTTGTGAGGAATGTGATCTGTAGCACATCTGGGAAATCTAAAGCTCAAGGCCTGTCACAGGGTATCAGACATTGAGTCCCTCTCCAGTCATTGGGTAGCATGACTGGAGACAGGTAACTGTCTTTTAATTTCTGAGTGGAGTCATGTTGAGTCTCTGTGTAGGATTGAGTCTCCTAGAGTCCTTTAAGTCAGTCAATCATGTAAGTCAAGTCACCTTGAGTCCTGATTACATAAGTTGGATTTATGCAAGGCCCTCAAGAGGTATTTGAGATAGTTTAATCTGATTTTATTTGTAATAGCCTAATTTGAAGTCACATGGTTTCTGTCACAGCATGGCATTAGTTATATCAAGTCACTGTAGGTGTAGACAGTGAGTCCTTATTAGCTTTTGTATGTAGAGATTTGAGTCAAATGAGTCTTTTGCAAGTGAGGATTCAGGTTGAGTCCTCTTGAGTTGGGATTTAAGTTAGACTCGAGTCTTTAAGTTAAGACTTCATTCTGACTGAAGTTACATAACTGACTTGAATCATAACAACAATACAGTTTAAACTGTTATTGTAATATTTTTAATTGGTGTGCATAGCTATGGTGGTATCCATGAATGTAGAGTTACCATGTGCTGAATTATAGGATTGGTGTCATCTTCATCCCCAGCATCATTGTACTAAGCTTAAATTAACACAACTTTACTTTTATCATATTTTATTTTATTTTATACAGGGAACATTGCCTCCAATGACGAAACCATGGACATCTCCTGTACCACCTCTTACTGCCCCAGTAGAGGAAGTTATCCCATATCCATCTGATGATGAATCCAATGGTTTAGTGTATGTGGCATGGAGAGGACCACAAGTAGAGGTCAGTCACCTTTTTCAGTCTTGTTATATTAAAAGAGCTCACAGAAAAGTATTTACAAGTATTGGTGCATGTACAAGTGGTTCACCTCATGGTTTTGTTTTATAAAGAAGGAGCAAAAGCTATGTGACTGTTTTACCAAGGTTGCCTTGCCTCACACAGTGTTCTCAGAAGTTCAGCAAAATAATGACAATGAATAATGAACTTCCAGAAAAAACAGCCAAAATTAAGGAAAGTGCTAGGAAATAGACTTGCCCATGAGCACAAATATTTTTGCTTTTTGTCACACGTTTTGTAAAACAACATAGGCACGGACAGCTGGTCTCAATGTTCTCAGCTGGGGCAAGTGGGGGGGATGGGGGAGGGAGTGGCTGAACAGTGTTGCTTCAGACTGCCATCCTGGTAGAGAGGTCTAAGGCAAGGGAGGTTGTCCTCTTCCCCTGCAGGAAATATTCTGAATAATTGAAGGTCCTCAGATGCAATTTGGTGGGACATCTGGGGAAACTTTAAGGGAAATTTGTGTAGATTTTACATTTTTGACTAGGGAGTTTTAGGCTGCCATCCCCCCTCCCCTCCAGCTTCCCACAACTATGAAAAACATATTAAGGTGCTGTCATTGGCCCCCTTGAAATAGGTTTGTTTGTGAAAATAAAAAATATCAGCATTATGAGAATTTATTGCCTTGTCTGTTAAATGAATGGTGGAGTTAACCATGGTAAAGATAGGGATTAGGCAGATGGTGCATGTATTTCAAAGAGAAATGTAAGCTTTGTACATAAGCTCTGATGGTCTGTAAACAAAACGTTGGCCATTGGGAGAATGTTCACCTCAGGATGGATTAATGGTCTTTTCTTGATGGATATTCATATACAGGACTTGTACGAGACTTCTGCTATCTCAGGGCTGCTAGAGTATTTGACGGACACATCTGTCTCGCCCCTACAGAGAGATTTTGTTGAGACCAGCGATCCATTTTGCAGCAATGTGAGTATCCAGGAAGAGTTAAGTTCGGTGAGGGTGGATGTTCTCAGTTTATATTTTTGGAAAACAGAGAGGGTACTTACAATAATTTGTTGGTGATGACACTGAATGTTTAATAACCTTGGCTATCCTGATGGAGTGTAAAGACAGTGCACTTGGGTGACTTGAATATTTTTGGAGTTGGAGTCAGTTACCAGCAGCTTTATTTTTCATAAGTCTGAGTGGAGTCATGGGTCCTACAATGTCATAACTGATGCAGGTATATTCTGCATTAGCTATAAACTATGGAATAAGAAATGCTTACCAGAAGCTACTTGTGTCCCAACACTTCATTGAAACCTGATACAAATTGCAAACTTTATCTCCAATACTTGGCTTTTGTGCATATTTTTGACAGTATTGAATATTTCTTGGGAGTCACAGTGCCAAGGTATGTGCACAATTTTCGAATCTCAGCATGTGTATTCTGTACCAACATGACCTGAAGCCACTGTGCTTTCACAGTGATAACTCTTAAGTGGCTCATAGTGCATTAGCATTAGGTATCATCAGGCACTCATAAAAGTAAACATGAAATGGTAAGGAGATCCAAAGGCACTCCAACTAAAGCAGGTCACTCATTTTGAGTTTTGATGTCCCAATTCATAAGCTTTTAACAAGCTTACATTGAACCATACACAAATAATTTTGCACCAGTGTGGGATAAATATTAGTGGAGAAAGAAATAATACCATTGCAATGGTGTGACAGTCTCAGACTGCCTTGTTGGAACATCTCCTTTCAATCTGCAGTTTTGGGTTCCTAATAATAGTAGTACTTCTCCATTCTTACATAGTCTGCTACTGCCTGTGGTAGATATCAGAGTGGTTTACAATCTTTTTCCTGGATCTCATTATTAAACATTTTCAAGCCCCTGGACAACTTTGAATGTGCTGACCTGGCAGCCATTGCCATGCCACCAATTATAAACTACCACATTGCCTTTTATTCCGTCATCTTTTTCAATATTTGTTTTTTTTTTCCAGGTGCGCAATTCCATGATTGAAGCCACAGAGTGCTGCATGTATCTCAAATTTGACAACGTTCCAAAAGCCAAGCTTGGACTAGTGAAGCATAGGTAATCCTTATGTAAATAAATCTTTTTTTAAGATAATCAGTGTATTTCATGTTTGTGTGGCATATGTATATTATCTTCATCAGTTAACATACCGATAAGAAGCTTAATGCAAACTTTTCTCTTAGGGCCTATATGTGTGGTCAAGAAAGAGGGCGATATTGAAGTAAGATATTTGGTAACAAAACAGTGGAGGTCTGATGTTACTCATGAGGGTGACGGTGGAACGGAACGTTAGGTACACTAACTTTATGGGGTTCAGTGAGGTGTGATGATGTTAAGGTCCGCTGAACCCTACACCTAAGGTTCTGTGCCACTTTGATAGTGCATGGTAGCACAGACCAATGAGGTGTGGAAGAAATGCATTTGTTGCTTGTTGGGTTATATTATAAGTTGTGATTTGAGGACTGAGATAGGTCCTGTATGGGTACTGAGATATCCAGATCCAGAATAAACATGTTACTTGCTCGCAATCCAACACACATATGCTCAATTCTAGGCTCAAGACAGTGCTCTTAGACATGATTTTTCTGATCACAGGTTGTTTCAGACCTTGGGAAATCTCGCAAATGGAACAGAGGCAATTGATATGAATCGGATGCAGAATGTGCTTCACCGGAAATTGTTGGACTTACTCAGCAGAACTGAGGATCATCCTCACGACACACTTGCTTTTATTTGCATCGGCGATTTCTTGTATGGAAATGACAGTAATGTAAGAATTCTTTTTTCAAGGAGTTACTTTTCATTGTGTTATGGGCTCAGGCAGTTTTTTCAAGTTGAATCAGTCCGACTAATCCACTAATCGTTGTTTGCCTTGTGGTCATTGCAATTTCATCATCATTTTCAGGCATACAAAACACATCCAGGGGTGGGGGGGTGGGGCTTTCAGTGACATTTCAGTTAGTAGGAATTCAAAGTCTTTGGCCCATAACATGGTGATTGGACTATTGCTGTTTTAACTTAGACATGATTTCATTGAAAAAACTGTGTTACATATTAAACATAAACTTAGTGATCATCTCCCTGGGCTATCCTGTAAGATGTGTGTCAGAGATCAGTGTTCCTTTTGCTTTGGCAGTACTTAGCAAATATGGTCATCATTTTTTAATCTCATCTGTACTTTTTAGAGGGGATTACAAAGAAGGAAGGACTTGTAGCTAGTGAAAATGATAAACAAATGGATGAAACCTCATCCTTAAATTGTCAAAGATTCTAACTCTAACTCTAATCTCTTGATTTGTTTGCAACCTATAATCCCTTCACTTTGGTAACAAGATGACCCTTCACTTGATTCAACATTAACATGTTAACATGATATCAGTCTTATCCTTATAAAATTTAGAATTTAGAAGAGTAAACTAAGTTTGAAGATGGTTTGATGCAACTATTTTGCATATTTTTTTGGCAAGCTCAATGCAATACTGTGTGAGGTTGCTGGCTTAGTGCTAGTACCAGTTTTGCGATGATGCTCTGTAAGCTGCCATGTGGCTTTTGTAAACCTGCTTCAGCTACAGTCTTTTCATACAGAATAATGCCTTACTGTCCCCAAAGCAAGGTCATAGTGCATCACTCCCAACTAAGCCTTTTAAGAGCCTGAAAATTTTTTAATCTGCTTTTGTTAAAATTTGTATGTAAGTGTAGGGTAAAATGTGGTTATGCTGCCAAACCATACCTAGCAAAAGGATTAATTATTGGAATCTGTTGAAAAAAATCGGTGTTTTTTTTTTCCTGTTTTTTTCAGTAAAAGGTAAGTAATAAAGATTTATGGGGTGTACTTGGATAATGAGCTAATTGAACATTTTGATTTTGATTACATCTTGACTGGTCAATAAGAGGATGTTAAGTACAGACTTAGTTTTGTTAATTTGAATCTATCTGCAAGGCTTTTTAAGAATTTCCATCTTATTTGTACAAATCTTAAGTATGTTTTATTTTTATGGGTAGTTGTTGATGTTTGTTATAATTTCCATTCTCAACAAGACCAATTTTTACCTGGCTTTATCTGCAGTTTCAGGAACGTTTAGAAGAGGATGAAAGATTTAAGAAATTGAAGACTGAAAGTGCATCATTCTGGATTAATCTTTTGAAGAAATACTTCGTGGAAGGACTGTCAGTTGTGGTAAGAAATAAATTGTTTAAGTGTAAAGGTTACTGTATCAAACCTTTTTATCGATTCCATGACATAGTCAGGAATCTATGAGATGGTGATGTTGTGTGTGTGTTCTATCTCAAGAACGGTAAACTCAATGGATCTCATATTTTACATGTAGATACCCCTTATTGAGTAGATGATCCCTATTGTTTTTGGTGAATGTCAAAGGTCATTTGGGGTCACCAGAGGTCAAATGGTAAACACCTTGGAAAATGCTTTTAAACACTCTATCTCAAGTTGTGTAACTTCAAGGAATCTCATACTTGGCATGTGCATGACCCATGTTGGGAAGATGATCCCTACTGTTTTTGTTAGAGGTCAAAGGTCATTTGGGGTCTCTAGAGGTCAAAAGTTCAAAACCTTATTAACATGATATCTCTAGTAGGATTGCTGTGAGGGATCTCATGCTTGTCATGAGGATGGTTCATGTTTGTTACAATATATACATACGTCAAGTCAAGGAATCACTAAGCCTTTGGGCTTTCTGGTTCAAAGTCCAACCTGTCAAAATCCCAACATGACGTCATAGCTTTCTATATTCATTACTGACAAGTAGTGACATTCCTTATTCATGATATGAATCAGTGAAACACATACCTTTTACATGGGCGTACCTTTCTGATTCTGATTGCCAGGATAATTCTTATGATTCAGGTGGAAGGGGTGTCCCCTCTCTCCTATCTATTTGAAAAATTTTTTCAAGCTCCTTAAATTTAATATGGGGAAAGACTTTGTCTGTGAGAACTAAACAGGTCTCTGTTTAAATATAGAGATGTATGCTATGGAGTTTAGGAAGATGAAAATGCATAGTTTGTTCATCACCCTTACTGCATTTACAGCAAACAGCACACCCAAGTAATGTATGGGGATACGACAGTTACAACTTTTCCAACTTCAGTAATTGCTCAAGGCACCAATTTTATGTTCTGGCTGGAGGATTGTAACTTTATATGTTATGTAACACATGCTAAGAGCAACTGTAACTGGCTTCTGAGGACATTCATACCTCTGGGAGCTGTGATCGGATTGCATCTCTTAGCTTGGTTGATCAAGTTACTGACCAAACAGGGATTTATGCCTTTGGGCTTTTTCAAATGGTGAAATTACATTGCTGCTGTAACTGTGGTAGGGTTAGTAACTGTGGTAGGAGTATGTACACTGTATGACTTCAGGACTTGGTTGTTTTAATTAGTGTCAAGTGCAGTCACCTGGTATCATCTGACACAGATGAATCCCTTTTTGTAGAATAGATATATTTTAATGGAGTTAGTGGGAATTGTGGCTTTTCCCAAAGTAACAAATATTCCAGAAAAGTTGAACAGTTAATGTTGCAACAATTTTTACTTGAATGTCTTATATTGAGTTTTATTCTCTTAGATAAAAGATGACTGGCAAATGGTCAAAGTCATGTAAGATAATACACAAATAATGAATGTTGTGAGTGTGATAGTATGAAAAATTTTTATGAGTTGAAAGATTGAACTTTTATTCAACAAGGCAAAAGAAAACATTCATCATTTATTCTGTATAACTCCTTACTTCCTAAATAAGCCAGATTTTGGTAAAAATTTGAAATGGATAGGGGCAAACACTCAGTTATTCTAGACTAACCCACGATTGATAACACACGACCGTGCATTAGCACCAAATAACCCATGGCATGTGACCACCAATCCTCCAATCAGATGTAGAGGAATTATTAAGGTGTTATATAAGTGGTTATACCATGCCATGATTTCGCTGGGCAACATTGTAATTTTGATATTGTGTTCTGCTAATATCTTGGTAAATGTTATCATTTTCCATTTTAGGTATGAACTGTTGCACCACTGGTGCTGTTCTTGAAATACTCAATTCTTTTGTTTTTACTATTGTCCTAGATCATTGGTGATCCCAGCAATAAGTTGGCAGATGATATGGCAAAAGAGGAAAAAGAGAGAGTGAAAAAGCAGCAGGAGGCACTAGGGGAGGAAGGTCTAAAGATGAAGGGGCAAATCTTGAAGGATGCTATTGAAAAGAATGAGGTGGGTGAACTATGTTAGTTGTTTTTGTGTATACCATTTAAGAAAGTTGTTACACAGTGGGTAAGTATTTTGCCTAACACAACAACTGAAGCAAATGTTAGTTAATTCATTCTTGTTCTTTGACTTGGTCTTTAGCAGCAATCTTTCAGAGAATCATGCATTATTGGAGAATTTTGCATGATTTTTACTCAAAGGGTATAAAGTCTCTTTATCCTAGTGTTTGCATTTTCCAGTGGGATTGTGTGATTCCCACAAGTTTTAAAAATCATGTGCTGGAAATCTCCCTCCCCCCTTAATTCTGAGATCTAGTGCCAACACTGCTTCATCAATAACCTCATGATAGCATAAAGCTAGTTCTTTTGAGACCTTTTCAACTCCAGCCAGTGCTTGCACCAGCCTATGGGAGTCTTGAGTTGAAATTTCTTATGCATTAAAAAGAAAAATAAAAGTATGCTTAACCTTTATTACTTTGTAAAAAGAAATTACACCTCTTACAAGATTCTGTTTGTTACAACAGCAATATTGCCCAAAGACAAGACTCCTCATGGGGACTGGTGGTACATTAGGGAGGAACCAGCTCAGATCTTAGGCTAGAGTGAACTAGAGTGCACTCTACTTTTCGGCTCAGGACCAAGCCCCCAGACCTCTGTTACAACTTCATCTTTCTCACTGTCATGAGCATTGACTTCAGCTCAGATTTATTAGTTACAGTATAGTGCACAGTCACATCAATGTCAGTGATATCAGTCTGCACTGATGTTAAATTCCCAGCATACATATTTTTGATCTTAAATCTTTTTTCCAGTGAGCCACAACTGGAAAAAAGGCCATGGCCGGCCCGACTTAAACCAGTTGGTTACAAACTGAGCAATAAAACCTCGTCTAACTAACTAACTAAAATATTTTTTCCTTCTCATCCCATATTTTTCATGATTATACAAAAGTATATGGTACATGATGGTATTTACATTTCAATAAAACAATAGAAACCATGATATTCTATCACTATGTAACTGTGGCATGGAGGTGATAGCTCTCCACTTTACATAAACAACAACCAAGCAAAGGTAACTGAAGTCGATGTTCATGTTTTTCTTTTTAATGCATAAGAAATTTCTGCACTAATAAGAAGAGGGGAAGAAGAGAATGATTTTTAGAGAGAGAAGAGGGACCTTAGGAGTAACCAAGTTGATAATTTCCCTGTAAGCTTTGTATTTTATAACTTTCTGAGGCCTAATTTCCTCTTACCAGGTTGAACCTTCGACAGATGTCATCAGTAAGCTGCCCATACCAAGCACCGATACCATTTTGTTCCATGACCTGCAACGTTACACCAACATGAATTCACAACCAGGTCCAGACAGATTAAGTATTGACCAAATACCCGTCCCCTTTCAACTTGATGATGCCAGGACACTCTTTGTACAGGTGCTAACAAGTTCTAAGTATATATATTTGACTTGCTTTTAATTTGCAAGGACTTTCTGTCCTTTTGTTCAAAGATGGAAGAATGATACCTGTTCCTTCAGACGTTTGCAATATTGAGTTCTGCATTTAGGCGTTAAGCTTTGTGGGTCAGAACCTTCTGGTATCAGTTAGAGCTTTCATGGGACAAGTTGGTTAATGCATGGTCTCTCTGCATTCATAGTCATTTTGCATGCTCTAACCATACTCTCAACTCTTCCAATTTTTTTCATTATGTTAGCATCTTGGACTTGGAACAGTTACAGCTAACTATCAGGTGTCCTGAGTTTAGTCCATATTAAATTTTCATCAGACAGAATAATTCACTGATGTCACCATAACCATGTCCCAGGACAGTTCCTGCTTGGATGAATATTCCTTATATTTGCCATAATTCTAATATCATGTTTCCCCTTGTCTGGGCAAGGGAAGGGGTGGGGGTTGACTGGTCATGGTTCCATCAAGCTTACTCTTTTAAATCAACAAAGAATGTTTTCTAGTGTGGCCTATTCTTCATGTCTTATGTAGACCACAGCACACCAAATATGATTCATGCTATTTCCAGGCAAATTCATAATTAAGATGTTGCTTAAGGTTTACCACAGTGCAATTCAGTTTCTGTGGTTGGCCAACTAAGGTGTGATTTAGAGTGTTCTGCAGAGCCACATTCAGAATTAAAATCATTGTTATCTTTGAGGTGAAATGTTTATTTAGAGCAGCCTGCACCTGTTCGTAGTCTATAGACCTTATGCATATGGCGTCACAGGACAAAAAGTTTACCCTCCGATGGAGGTAAGTGCATATCATTAACTTACACCCGAGTGCAGACAGCTGATTTGTGTGCCACTCAGATATGCCCAAGTCTACTATGTGTGCGTTTGAAGTTTATTTTGTGCTTGCAGTGTGCTTCATTCTTTGCCCTCAAAAATGACGTCGTGTGACGTAAATGCATAAGGTTCATTTTGTCATCTTCATTTAGACCAAATTGAGTCAGCTCCAGGTGTTAATTGTAGGCTCACAGGGATTTATTACCACAGTTGTTGATTGGGTAGCAGTTATCTCTGGTTACCGCTGATTTTGTGTTATCTTCCATATTGAATACCTGTTCTCAATCCCTGTTCTCTTTTAAAATAGAGCTGTAGAAAAGTTGATTGAAATTAATCTTGTACTGTACGGTGGAAATGTATATTCGTTCAGTGGAACTATTTTGCAGCAAATGTATTAGTTCTTAGCTGTGTGCATGTTCCAAACCCATTTCAACTTGAGGTAATATGAAAATAGTCTGCCAGTTGGTCTGTGAGTTCTTGGACTGTTGCCTCTTAGTACATTTATATATGTGCATTGATAATGTGTTCTGAAAGTCTGGCCAGGCTTTGGTCTACCTTTTATATGGTGCTTTTGTTACCCGGGTTCCCATTGAAATTTTCCTTCTTAACTTTTTCATCACATTTCAGCTCAAAGCTCTTATGGATACCACTAATTTATCAGAAAATTTGAAGATGTACCTACCTCTATTTACAGAGGTTATATTTGAGTTACCGGTGCAGAAAAATGGAGGTAAGTTTGTATTTTATTTTCCTCTTGTCTTTCTTTATGTTTGTCGGTGCGTGTATCAGTGTACAAATACACATTGGTGATGGGCAGTTTGCCTCCAGAAAGATACTGAATGTTACAAAATACTCCTCCCAGAGATGTAACCAAGTCACTCTTTTCTCAGCAAGTCAAGTCAACTGGAGCTATTTTACGGACTCAAGTCAAGTCATTGACTTGAGTCTCTGTGTTATTTCAATAGGGGAAAATTGCCCAGAATTTTTTGAGTCAGGTAGTGTTGGCGGGATGTGACTCGAATCGCAACTTGAATACAAGTCCGACTCCTCCCCCTCCTAAATAGTTGCCAACAAATCCAATAAAAGCCCCAAAATAGCTCTGTTAGTGTAGTGTTTAATTTCTGCAGAATCCTTTCTAAAATTGTGTTTGTACAATTAACCTGTTTCTAATCATCGCCAAAACTATGTAGACAAATAAAAGTCAGTCAAGGACTCTTTGGGAGACTTCACTCGAAGTAGATACAATATCTTTGCTCGTTTTATTTTTGGTACAGTATTGATACCTTATGAGGAAGTTGTTCACCAGCTAGCTTCGGATACTCTTAAAACAAAATCACACCTAGGAGTATATGGGAGACGTTTTAGATGTGGCTATTTTTCAGAAGTGGCTTTCTTGTCAATCAAGGTTGGTGTTTCTTGTTTATAAATTAAATGCAGCTGTAGAAGTGTGGCAGGTAATTCATATTAACACAACAGTGATCTTTGATTGGAGCCCTAAGACAAACTGACCACAAATGTGGCTCGAGTCCATTGGGCTCATGGATTGCAACTCCAAGTTGGCCAGCTTTTAATGCAATGTTTAAACTCAGATTTGAAAACTTCTCAGTTTGGAAGGTCATTTCAGATGGGCAAACTGTAGATTTCTCTTGGATAAAAACCTATCTAACCAAAGGCCCGTCCATAAATCCCCCCCCCCCGCACCCAATTGCTCGGCCTTTTTGCCTCAAATACAACATTCCTTGTGCATTTGGCCAAAACTCTGGTATAATGCATTGTGGCCTTTTGCTACCCTTAAGTGATACACTTGATGAAGAGTGCTCTATTTACCCCTGCCTTCAAACAAGCAGTCTTGATAATATTTCTGTAAGTTTTAATATCACTGTCACCTCCCCCTCCCCCACCTCTCTGTTTCATATTTAAAAGAAGTAAGAGCTACCATTTATTGTTTACTCAACACATGTACACCATGTTTAGGGCTGGGCAGAGAGTGTCTGTGTCCCCCATAAAACATTTTTAAGAATTCACTTACAATCAACAAAAACAAAACATTTAATTTGTTGTTTGTGCTCTTTAAATTTGTTTTTAGACTGAAAATGAAAAATATACAACTGGTGTTCAATGGCTTCAAAACATCCTCTATAAGACACAGTTTACTGCAGAAAGATTGAAGATTGTTGCCACAAAGATGATGAATGAGGTGGCTAAGATGAAGAGAGATGGCAGAACCATTGCTCTTGCTCTCCTCACTGAAACAAACTTTACAAATGGTAAGAGCAAAGTTATGAACTTTAGCAGGAATGCCAAGCACCTGGTGGCCTGTTGGCTTCACTATTCCTTTGGTACCTGATAATTGAAAAGCCACCACCAAGGTTGCCTATCATTTTTTGACCAATGGAAACTTTCTGCTGTTCATAATCTTCCTTCAAAAAGCTTCTTTTAGAAAACTGATCACAAGTAGGCTTGTCTGTTCTACACATAGGCCTGTATTTTGAAGAATGTTTAGATGCAACTTAAATTTTTTTGTAATTTCCCTAGTTATTTTTGGAATCTAAACTTTTTAAAACATGATAACAAAGCCCACTTGTTTCAAGAGGCTTATCAGCAGTAATGTCTGTGTTTTAGCGCCTTAGAGCATGTTTATGATTTTG
>WURT03015119.1:0-15000 GCA_009936505.3 Holothuria glaberrima | reverse complement strand
ACCGGCCGAATGGCTCTGTGAAGTTTTAACATGTAGTGGTATTATTGTTAAACAGTATGGATATAAGAATCCCTTCAATAGTACAGCATAGATCACGAAATGTTAACAGACCGTCCTGACTTCCACAAAAATGTCGTGTTAAGGATAATGCTAGTTGACCAAGTGAGAAGATTTATAATTTTTCTCCTGTGAAGAGTTATAGTATCGAGAGATTGGTAAACTACACTCATCTGATGACTCAACTTAGATCACAACTCGGTCGTTTTGACCCCAGAATACATGTTGAACTTATTTTGTATTTTTCGATAACTGAAGGTGAATAAATTAATGTCGTTAGAAGTGAAAGCTTGGTTTCGTTAGCAAAATATCTTAGAAAATAAAGTCATCTATCTTAAAATGGAGCATTTCTATTAAAATCAGGACTTTTGTAAACAAAGTTTAAGCCCTCGGAATCTGCAAGTGTATCCTTTAAATACACTTTTCGTTTTTATAAATCTCACAGATTTGTTTTTATAAATCTCACATTTTTGTGGTCTAAACTTTTCATGAGAATAAAATAAAGCAACTGAAGTTACACTGTACGTAAGTTTACGGCTGTACTTGCGATACACATAACAACGCCTGATATTTGACGGGATGAAAACTGAGCCATACAGCGCGGGGCGGTCCTACACGTTGGGCACCTTTAAATCGGGTTAAAGGCAAATTCCCTGCAAGTTTCTTGTCATGTTATTAAGAAATTCCGTCTAAATTACGGCCACTATTAATTACTGGTAAAAGGAGAACGTTATTTAGAGAATTTCATTCTATCACAAACCTAAAAGATTGTGGACTCCAATGAAGTCACGCGCACGTTTTTGCAAAGAAGGTCTAGTATGAAAGATTAAGTGAAGGTCTAATTGAAAAAAAGAAAATGATTTGCAGATACCATACAAGGCGTACCACAAAACATTTTACTTGGTTTGTGTATCGTTTATCATAAGCTAGTCTTTACCTTTGTTATACCCCTTGCTGCGATAAACCTTACCCATGACGTCTTAAACTAGCAAACCCATCTCACTCCACTACGACGTCAAGTAATTCCAGCATTCTCATTTAATTTTCACTTTAAATGAAAAGTTCGCACATTTTCTTCACTCCTTACGGAAATGTTGTTTTGACTCGTGTTTTTGACACCTGTATACTCAGCCAATAGGCTCGGTATTATGAAACAAAACCATAGGTCGCATATACGTTAATTAATTCTTCTTCAGCGGGTCTTCAGAGGTGTCGATGAGACGAAAAGGGCAATTAAAAGGGTAGAATTTGGACCAATAGTTATCATCGGATGGTGTTAGTTCGAGTAGGTAATCTTTAAATAAAAAGACATTTAGACTGAAGTAATTAAAAAGGCAAAACCTCTTTGTTTCCAAGCGTATTTTAGTGAAGAATAATTTAGTATAGCTATTAATAACATTACTGCTTAAGGTAAGTGTTCATACAACACTTTGCTGCTAATATTTGGGGATTTTAAATTTTTGGAGTTGTTGTTCCTTTAGAGCAAAATTTTATTAATGTATTAATACAGTAATGAGAACAGATGTCTTATGAATCACTGCAAAAGCTTAATTGTCTTTGCAATAAATGTCCCATTGTATAATTGTGTTCCCTAGATACTGCGAATTTGGAGACAATTTTAAATTTTAAGAGAATTTCTGATGAAGATGCAGGTTTATTTAAGAGTTATTGATACATATTTGCAAACAAGTGCACAGAAAAAAATAGCCAAACTTCTAGTCACATCTATTGCTTCTTTCCCAATTTTCTTTTTTTTTCTTGATTCATGGAAAATGTTACATAACATGTTCACCTTAATTAGAGAAGACTACGTTTTACCATCCAACAACGATGATACGCGTGTCTTAAGAATAAATAATTGAATAATGTTCACAGTTGGGAATTCCTCATTAAGAAAACGGAAATCTTTACATGCAACTTATGTGGTACCGATATTTCTTTAAGAAGGATCGAATTTTTACTTAGATATAACCACTGCAGATAATGTTGTACAGAACTCAAACCCAAAGCAATAGTGCCGAGAAATACTCTGCCCGACTGCGGTAAGATGGTTTTACTTTCAACGTACATGCAATTTTGAATTTATTTTGTTATGCCATATTTATTTTGCCTACGGAAGGTTCCAAAGTAACAATTATTCTTAAACAGAAAAATTCCGTTATAATATGATCTTGTAAAAAATCCACAGGCATTGGGACTTCAAAACAGATGCTTTGGGGATATAATTATAATAGTCACATTATTTCCAATAACCGTTCGTAAATTTTCAGACATGCGATTCAGGTACAAGAACAGGTCACAAGAGACTGTAAACTAAATGGGGCTTACATAGAATTTTAAAATTTTACACTTTATCAAGTCGATAATCGATGTTGTTCCTTAAAACACAGAAGTTTCATGTATAAATTGATTCTGTAATTAGGCTATTATTTGTCATTATTTTTTTTGTTTATCACCATCCACGTGGAGCAAATGGACGGTTTATGAGTAACGTTTAAGATCCCAAACAACGGTACGCTTATTTAAGCAGTAGCGGTACACTTTTTAACATTGTTTTCATTTGCGCTGATAGTTTTAAAATTTCGACCCAAGATTTATAATGCTTGAAGTACTTGAATTAAACCTTGGACTACAGTTTATATTATCTCTATTGTGCTCAACTTTTAGAAAAAAGTAAACCTTGAAACCTGTAATTGTGTTTTCGAAACTCTTTAGCCTAATAGTACAGTACATGATTGGTAACTGGTCTCAGTCATGCCATCCCTTTAACAAATAACGATTCTAATTTTTGTTATGAGGTATGGAGAGAGAAAACACTCGTGAGCCTAGTAAACCAAGTTTCGGAAAAAATGTAATTCGAATTCTCTCTCAACTCATTAAAGCTTTAGATAATCATTGTCATTAATATTTTTGTTTAATATGAAGGAAATTGTTTCAGTACCTGGATTGACCCGATCTCTCAGAAGTCTTCTCCCCTCCATCCATGGGAACATGGAGGGCAGCTGCAAACTCATCGGCAAGGGTCTGTGAGCTGGAACTCGTATAACATTTCCGTAACACTCAAGTTCATTTCTGTCGAATAAGCCTCTTGATATAACGGTGTCGAAATAAGATTTTTCCAAAATCGAGTGTTCATCATTTTCCATAAAATGACCTCTGACAATGGAGGATTCCTCCTTTTTGGAAGACGGCAGCTGTAAAATTTTGTCAATTCCGAAAGAAAGATCGCGTTTTTCTTCATCCCTGTCGGCTACGATTTCGGAATCGTTATCCGATGGTCGTGAAATAAAAATTTCTTTATTTGTATGCGCATTTGAAGACACCAAAACTGACTCTGGTGAACCAGCCTTCATTTTTAGTAAGTTTGTCGATTTTATGTACTAAAAACAATGATATAATGAACTTTTCCTTTCACCAGGAATGAATTGTCACTTCCTGATCATTTTCGAGAATATATACTTTTGCTCTTTTCAGTTTAAAAACTTTGCGAGAAAAAAATGCACAGTTTGCTTGACTTGTTTTCTTGTCAGTGAAAACTATAACTTTACAGAATGCAAGATTTGAATTTACAAATGTGTGCTGAGAAGAAGCGAGATAAATTTTAGTGATTTCGATAATGTTGTTCCCTTTGAGCTCAGAGAATATTTCTAAAACGATTTAACGAAATAATGTCAAAAGTTAAACTTTCAAGTCCACATCACCTGCCGTACAACTTGAGTATTTCGCCTAGATTTGTTTGTAAAGCACAAGGCATGTCGTACAGGTACTCTGTCCTTTCCTATAATAACAATACCTTACTTGGCTATGCGATCTCAAATAAACCAGCGGGATGTGCGAAGACTTTCTCAAATGATTATCCAAGTTAAAATAAATACACGACGAGACGCCGATTATAGAAACCTGTCTCCTTTGACAATAGCTTGAAATAGGTTTCTAAACAAACAAAAATGTGCAATTTTTCTTTTACCTAACCTCATGTTAACATACTTCTCTCCAACAGATAGCGGCACCTATTTGTGCTGATCGTGTTTTAATGGAGGTGACTTAACGTTCCCACTTACGGCTAAGCCGTCATAATTTCGCATTAGATGATTGGTCGTCGGCCAGAGCGATGACAGATCGCACGCATGCGCAGTAACTGTAAACTCGTCAAAAGTTACTTTTAGTGGGCAGGAGCGTGATAGACTCAATTATCTTCACGGCTTGTTTATGCTGGCGGTAACGGTGCATTCAAAAAGTTGATCATTGTCTCAAATATTGGCCATTTCTTAACTTTCAGAGTTGAAGCAGATCAAATCAAGATCTTTTGTTTCGAAAGTTCTCCCAGACTTAAAATCATCTTAATAGTTTATTTTTGAAGGAGGACATTTGGTTTCGTTTTGGTCAAGTAAGTCTTCTTTATCACAGGGTTAGTCTTCCCAGGTTTACAGGTTAAGGAAATAATTAACATGAATGGAAAGACATCTGTGAGCTTTTATTAAAATTTTAAAGAGACAAAACTGTTAGAATTTATGCTCATCGTAGCAGTTTGGTGTTCAAACACATAAACAGTTGTAAGCATGACGGCAATAAGGAGTTGCCACACTTGTTAATAGGTTTTTCTGATTTCGATAGAAGTTGCGTTGCATGGTGGTCGATGACGGGTTGAGTATTTGTCGCCAGAAATGTACCCGAATTTAACGTGCATTGTTTCAGGGGAAAACACACCCAGGAAGAAAGCTTAACACCCCAAGAAGGCAGGGAAGAATCACATAAAAACAATTACAGAGAACGTCTCAACTAGTAAGACAAAGGTGTGATACGAAAATTACTTTTAGATTTAGATTTGACTTTGTGATTTCCCTTACGTGCACAGAAGTAAATTGGTCGTGTGATATTAAATACAAATTGTAATATATACTAATCTAATGGGGAACTTGGTGTATGGGTGGGTATAGTAGTAGGGAAATGGGTGGGTATAGTAGTAGGGAGTTGGAATCGGCGACACATACTTCATCATCCGAGACAAAGGTGGTCACACAGGGGCTGAGGTAGAGGTGGTTAAGGTGTACGAAATGCCCCCACCTTGGGGAAATGGGTGGGGTAGCACTCTATGTAATATTTGTAGGAAGATGTTCTATAATTTTCTCCCAGGGGTAGTTTACCTAACTTGTCAACCGTCCACAGTGAATAAGAAATCTTGGCGCGTCCCCGGACGTGGTGGCTAGACTGATCAAATGCATCTCATAAGCAAGGTCAAGATCATGACAAGACTTTTATCCATTCCGTTGCGTCACTGACAGACCGGACGGATATAGGGGAGGGGAATGAAGATGAGGAGGAGGGGGCTTATGGCTGAGGAGTGGAGGAAGTGAGTTCTCCAAGAAGGAAAACCCCTTCCTGATGTCATATGCACCATCAGAACATCTAATTCTTCCCTTCCCCCTGGTAGCAAAGCTCAGGCAGTGTACAAGGGAGAGGGGTTAGGAAGTTAGGAAGTTAGAATTTGATGCAGTGAGTACGCCAAGAGAACCCATTTGAAATGCTTAGGGATGTGATATGAATCTCCAGTGTAGGTACGTTTGAAACGAATTACCTTTCAGTTTCAGTTCCTTTACTCCACTATTAATATAAAATTTATAAATAGGAGATATAAAAACAGAGAAGTAAATAAACAGAAAAGAACATAAATATTACACAAGTAAATCAGTAAGAAGAATTATAAAAACTATATACCTTAACTACTAGATAGCCACTTCTACCAGGGAGCTGCTACTTGGTCCAAGTAGTAGCTCCCTGTTTCCACCATAACCCATTAATCCAACAACTTCTCTCTGAAGAACCAATCAAAACACATCCCTGGATTTACTTTGACTGCATGCAGAAAACTACTTGTAGAGAATGTTGCCAGTCGCGTGGCATTTCGGCTGGCTTAAATGAGAATCACGTAATTTGAAGTCGGTAAAGAGGTTCAACTCTTTTCTTTAATCGTACAATGGGATCATATACCCAGACAAGATTCCTACAAAAAGAGAGTGCTGTTTGTCAGCTTGTGGAACGTTTCGGTCTTTTGCATGGGCGGCGATACGGCTTTGAAAGTGGGGGATATAGTCAGTGACACTATCTAAGGGGAGCGCCAACATCGGTTGGCGCGGAGCGTACAAAGACAATTTTGGCCAAAAATAACCCCCAGATCACCGGAATAGCCCTTTCCAGGCTTTGCAACGTGACACCATGACAATAAGTATTTCCTTAAAAAATAGGCATATTGTAAAAAGTCTAGAAAAAGGTTAGGTGTCCTGATTTCTGAATATAGTCAGCGGCACTATCTAAGCGGAGCGCCAAGGTCAGTTGGCGCGGAGCGTAGAAAATTTCGCCAAAAATACCCCCAGATCACTGGAAATGGCCCTTTTCAGGCTTTGCAACGTGACACTACGACATCTGTCAGAAGTATTTCCTAAAAAACGGCCTATTGTAAAAAGTCTAGCAAAAGGTAAAGTTTTCTGATTTCCAGAAATAGTCAGTGGCACTATCTAGGCGGAGCGCAACGATTAGTTGGCATGGGGCGAAGAAAATTTTGGCCAAAAATACCCCCAGATCACTGGAAATGGCCCTTTCCAGGTTTTGCAAGGGGATACTATGACAACTGTGAGAAGTATTTCCTAAAAGAATAAATAGGCCTATTGTAAAAAGTCTAGAAAAAGTATTTTGATTTCCGGATCTGCCGGGTTGATTTCATGGGGGGGGGGGTATAGTGTACAGTACCCCACCCATCCAATTTCATGGGGTTGATATATTCCCCATCCCCCAGGAACGCCGCCCGTGGTCCTTTGACATCCTTTCCTTTTGTTTCCTTTCTTTAGTTCAGTGAAATTGGTATAACCCAGCAGCCATTCCCGATTAGCATAATCTTAACGATCATTTCAGTTTTGAGAACCTGTAATGACGTGAACCGTTCTGAAATGCCATTTTTGCAAGATGTCACCACAGGCCAAGCTCGCAAATCGCAATTGCTGTTACTCTTATGAAAAATTGTGTAACATGCAACAGATTTGAAATTATCATATGTAAGCATTGTTAATATTCATAAGTCGTTTAATTGCATGTGCACAGATGGTACGAAAAGTACACAACGCATACACCTGTAAATGCAGCCAAACAATGTTAAACATGTAATGCCTTCTCCTTTGAGTCAGAGAAAAGTGCCCTTATATCGCTCATTTAGGGGGCAGGTGGGGGGGTGGGGGTAAATGCCCCTGTTAGGAGCCTTTGTCTCCGCCCACTTAAAAAAAGTTGACAGACTGAGACTTCATCGTACGTCATAACTGTCCAAAGTTATTGTTACACTCCCCGTACCCCTAGGAAAATTAAAAATGTGACACTGGTTCTGCCCCGCCTCACCATATGCTAATGTCTGGCTACACTACTGAATCATTTCAAAATTGGGACCAGCTTATGTCCAGTATATGGAATGAGTTATCAGTTAAAAAAGTAATGGACGGAGTACGTTTCACTTTCATATATAGCACCTAATGAGGACATTGACTTTGACGTCAACCCTGAAGTGAAAAATGTTCAACAGAACATGACGTAACAGACATATATGAATAGGCAGGACTGTATTCAAGTCCACCCATAGGAGTGAGAAACTGGAGTCATTGTATACATACCATACACGGCTTACATACCGGTAATTTTTGCATATTCAAGTAATTAGCTCATCGTGAGGAGCCAGGCGCGTAGCCAGGATTGTGTCATGGGAGGGGTTTTGAAGAAGTGCGACAAGGGGAGGGGTCTAAGAAGAGGGGTTTCCACTGCCCTTTGGAGAAAGAGAAAAAAAGGTCTTTGTGGGTCTCCAGATGCAAAATGGTGCAATGTTTGTGCCTCAAACGTAATAAAGTTTGTAGTAATTATGTGTTTTTTGCCATTATTTTTTCAAGCTTGGGTCATGGGGGAGGGGGTTTAACCCCCAAAACACCCCTTTGGCTACTCGCTACTCGGTGAGGAGTCACTTTCATAGTCTAGACCACCCAGTAGTTAAAATGACATGTAGTTGATTCAGGGAGTTCCCTGGTTGATTGTGTGACCATACATACAGACATAACACTATGTCGTAATAACAATGGAGCCTTCTGTAATAGTCATACAATTTCTATTCTTGTGGACTAGCCTGGGATCGTATGCGAGTCCGAGTCCAGTTTTAGCCCATGCTTGTACGCCGGGTTCCGTCTTCGAGACCTTCCATCGCTGGTCAATTCCGAGTCCTGAATGGGCTCTAGTCCGGCATCTGGTATTGCTAGCCTACAGCAGCTATGTTTACTAGTTTACAGATATGAGTATGGGTGTCAACCTAAAGAGGGATCTGGACCCCTGCCCCCTGCTCAGTAGGACTTCACGATTCGCGCGCGCATTAGTTCTTGTCATGCCCCCTCCTACCCCCAAAGCGAAAAGCTTTCGGTGCCCTCGAATACGATTAATTGTGTGTCCAATAATTCACTATCTTATTAATCGTTTGAGATGGTATATCCGTAGACAGGATTAACAATGCAACCATGTGTGATACACCCGGGCATAGATGTGGAGATTTACACCAAGTCAGGTATAGAGGAGTCTGCGAGGGAACAGGGAAAGTTTGGTTACTTGGATTCCCGAGTTTGCGTAAACCGCGAATGAAAACAAAAAATGCAACCCAAATGAACGATACAAAAGGTAACATAGATGTATTACCCTCACCATCACCGACAACAAGGCTCAATTAAGATGTTATTCCTGACAGAGTCTGAGAGAAGGGAGAACCAATTAGGGAGTAGTTGGCATTAAGCAACCATTTGTCGAGATGACGGGACGTAGTACCCATTCATCTTTGTCAGTGGATGAAATACCAACATTTCCACTCTGATGTGTCCTATTAACAGCTCTGTGAAGACTCCTGCAACACATTGCAATAACTCAGCTTCACTTTCGATGACAGCTTGGAGTTTTTATTGACATAATTTAGCCGTAACTACATCTGACTCGTCTCTTTCAGTCGGTACTCTATTCAATAGCTGTTCAATATCATTGCTACATAAATACGCGTTTTATCTTATCTCGGTTTTCACTTTTTCGTAATCAAACTTGCTAATGGTGTTTCGACAGACCTACCGTTATGATGAGTATCAAGTATGGTCTTCTGAAACTGTCGCAGAGCGTTATACTTCATACAACGATTACCGCTATATACCGTCAAAATTCTAATAGCCGGTATATCAGTGCTGAATGAATATGCACAACTTTATGAATGAACAACACCAAATCCTCACGTTTTGTTTTGTAAGGGACTGGGTGATGGACGTTCTTTCGCCTTGGAATTCATATCATGTATTGAAGCAATATGATTGTAAAGTTATGATAATGTGCCAAAGGTCGTTTGTTATGCAGTCTTGTAAGTTTAAGATATCTAGACGTGTGCAGAGTAGTTAATCCCTGCATTGTCGGGCTGTGGGTTCCCTAACAACGTCCTTCGGGAGAAAGTCTATGAAAGTCTATGATTTTAGGCAGAGGAAGCATTCTGCTTAGTTCATCCCTGGCAAATTATCTTTCTAACCTTACAACATTCCTTGAAGAAAGTGGGGAAGCAATTTACAGAAGAAGAGGGCTAGGCATGTGGCCACATTTTTCTCGGGTACTAAACTTAAGGGCATGACAATCACAGTCATAACATTATAGGTGAAATATGCAGTTACCCTAGTTTGAATTTATATACCCTGGTGTCCTCCTTCATAAGTGACTCCTTTTAATCTTGTGACAAAAGTATTTTCATTGAACTGTTTATTTCAAACTCCCTAGTTTATCTTTAATATCCAAGATTTATGTTCGAATACAATATGAATAAATGAGAGCAGATAAGATGGTTTACTGGGGTAACTAACGTACTTACTCCTTTGAGAATGGGAAGATGAATGGACCTATGTTGTAGCGAATGTTTTATTCAATAAGCAACGGTTTAGTGAATAAGATTCGACAGGATACAGACAGATGTTTGTTTTCATTGTATACAGTCTGATCCTATTGATATCCTTACAGGTAAGTAGACCAACACCTAAACATGTCACCAAAGCCTCTTTACTTTTGTTACCATTTCATACCACGGTCATGAAGAGAATTCTAATTTGAGGTAATTACCATAAAGTCGGCTATCACTTATGGCTCTATGAAAAAGATCGCATTGGGTATGCTTTTTTTAAATAGCCTGGCTTAGAAAGACCATACCTATCGTTTATACCGATAACCTTAAAACATGGAACTACTTCTGAAGGTATATAATCTGCTGACTTAGCTAACATCACTTGTAGGACGCCTGATTGACGGAACGAGTGTCACTTATAGAAAAAAAGAGAAACAGTTATTTTGTCGCGTGTTGAAAATGACCCTATTTTAAGTGATGTTTTCCATCTAATGATCGATAGTTTATCATCCTTAGATAATTCTACAAACTTCAAAATTAAAGTGAAATGATTAATGTTACAGCCTGGCGAAATGACGTAATAATCCACAAACCAATTGTTTTCGCTGACATTGATAGTCAAAGAGCGATGTTTGGTACTTCTTCTGACGAATGTTATTACGCTGTTATAAAAGACGAAATTGGTTTCATGAGAGCAGTATAGCTGGGAACGATGAAATATGACTTCAGTATTAAACAAATGCAGCAATGACGTTCTTTTCGTTGGCACGGTATATAATTCTCTTAATGATTCTATTGAATGTCATCGAAACCGTAAGCCGACACGTTCAAGGTGTGTTTTGTTGCATCACACTCAAACAGATGATAGTGAGCTTTTGTAATGAGCAAACGCCAGTTGCTTATTTGAAACAAATGGTTCCATTAGTGTGGGTTCCTTACGAGGTCTCGTGTCATTTTCGTTGCGCCTCATAAATACCGTCCATTTGTTAACCAACGTTGCTTTACGTCGTCGTCTGTCAAAGCGATTTTCCATTTTCTCATTTTGTTGCGCCGCGACACCTCATCCTTGATAAACTGACGTCCAATTGAGCACGTTCGATGGGGACGGGTCGGACTGGGTTTAGAGGAGAATTCTCTTACCCCAATAACACATGCCTCTGTCTTTGTTAACATTAACTGATAACCCTTTTAAATGTCATATTCCATATGTTGGAAAACTGATGGATTCGTAGATGTCAAATCGTCGACTTCCATGGCTTTCACCCCTCTGCCTATATAAGTAAAACGATACCATGAAAAATTCATCGAAAATGATTGATGGAAAGCTATAAGGTATCTGTCGAAGTTGTTGTAGTTAGATCCTGAAACGCACAAAACGTAAAATGTTGACAAGCCTTGTCACTCAGTCGTTGCCATAAATTTCCTAGGGTCGAAAGATGACGAATGATGAAAGCAACGATTGTGGGTTCATGTGACTGCAAATTATGCTATTGTTTGGTACGTATAGGTTCTCTGAATTTTGCAAGCAAGTCTTCCGAAATAGAACTTCAAAGTTTCGAAAACGTAAATACTGTGTCTGTGCTTTGCTGATTTACTGTTTCTTTCTTGAGTAGTCACTGTTATCCCGCAAACGGTGAGCTGTCCTTTGATTTTTCTTCCCGTACCCTCTACGGGTAAGTGAAATTATCAAAGGAAAGGCACGCCAGTGAAAGCAGGATTACCCTGACTACGTCTTTAGCTGTGTTCCCCTGAACTAAGTTCCAAATGTTGAGTACTTGATATGCACGTATCCAACAGGAGATCATGCAAACCGGAAAACTGACAAATTCGAGGAGGCGGTTTCCAAACGATTCTCAGAAACATTAATCCGTCAATTTACATATCACACCAACGTCTCTTTTAAGTAAGTTATAGGCCTATGTGCGCCATTCAGTCCCATCTACAACTCATGTATAATAATCCAGTATAGACGTCCAAGAATTTATTAAGCAATGGAGTAGGGAAAACAAGCCAGTGAGCCACAACTGGAAAAAAGGCCGTGGCCGACCCGACTTTAACCAGTTGGTTAGAAACTGAGCCGCAAAACCTCATCTAACTAACTGACTAACTAACGTAGAAGAATTTATCAACTTGAGGGAAATCCATGCGTATATGCTGCTTACGGATTTTTTTGGCGTTTTGCGTAAGTAGCAGTGTATTGGAACTTTTCTTGCAAAGTTCAACAATTTTTTGGATTAACCGTTAGTTATTACGGAAGATTTTCTTCTTTTTCAGTTTCATTTTGGAGTCAGTCAACCACAAAAAAATTTGCGAGAACATTCATCATTTTGATATTGCATTTTATACCAGCAAATGGTATTATTTGTACAAGTCTACTGTCTGTAGAGAAAACATAACATTCGAGTGCAAATCTTTTTACACGACTTCTAGTACAACTGCATATCACTAGTTGTTGGGTGTAAGACTTTCTTTAGGTCGAAATCTTTGAGCATAATCGTACGGGACTACTTTCAGTGGGAGCAAGGGCGTAGCTACGGGGGAAAGAGGGGTCACGTGCCCCTCGACAAACCCGTCCCCCAGGCGTCCCCTTGTGGAAAATTTTGGAATGTACAGTTTTATCTTATTAATCCTGCCTAAATAAAAGGGGTGGGTGTGAAGACCCTGCCTCATGTAGTGTATCTGTGATTTGAGGTACCTACGAACACACTTAGATATCGTTTCTCTCGAGTAAAACCATAGGCAAATGTGTCAATTGTAAAGATATAACAAATATGATAGGGATGGGTACAATTTGTTCGACACAGTAATGACCCTAATAATCAATCCAAAATCCCCTGTTTTGTAACTTTTGATCTGACCAACATTCACATCAATCGCTCTACCGTAATCACCAATGTCTGCAACAGTTCTCTTTTGTATGAAATCAAGTCTTGCATTTTTTACCCTCCTTCCATTCCTTGTTATGTTCTGCCAGATGATTCAATGTCACATTTCAGAGATGATTTTAGTTCGTAAAATGTTTTGGTTCAAAGGTCAAGTGTTATCGTTCTGTGAATTTTTGGCAAAATATTGGTATGAAGAATTATAACCTAATCTAATCGCTGCACTTTCAACGAAGCGATCAGCTGAGGCTATTAGACGTTGCGTACGACAACACGTAGAACATCTTATCTCACTTTGAAGACCACACAAAGGATGGATTCTCTTGCGATGGCGCTCTTTAAAATACTTAAAATGCATTTAAATACGTGTACGTTAGGTTCTGTACTCAAGTCTGTACATAGACTATGTAATTGAAGTATGTAGGTGCATTCCATGCTGCTGAGAAGAATATAAACAAATTAGTTTTACAGACCATATGGAATCATTTCTAGTCAACTTCGTTTCAGCCATCACTCTTGTTGGCTGAAACGAAGTTGACTATTACTGGGACGGCTCTGTCTATCCTAAACAGAATTCTGTGGAATTCTCAGATTGACATCATTTCTCTCTAAAGGTAAACAATTTGTTTACATAGCATCAAACATCTTTCTTTAACTATTCTCACCAGTAAACTCTGGAAATATCATTTCTTCCCCCAAAATATTACGCATTACAGGAATTATGTAACTTATTTTTAAAAATTGGAAGTTTGGGTGAAAAAAATGTTCATGAGCTACAAAACAGTGAATTTTTTTCTGTGAGAAACTTATTTGTTCTAAACAAACTTACTGAGCTACCTTATTTTGCAATGTCGATCACTTTATTTGTTTATAGGGGAGCTTGCACCAAAGGTCAAACGGGTCAAATTGAACGGACGCGCTAGTTGTTCCATGGAAGTACTACCTGGTAGTACTTCCATGGTTGTTCTGGAGGACAGCGCGCCATGGACCACATTGCTTTCCGGTACATGAGTTAGCGTCCGCGTGTGTTATTTTTCTTCCAAAAGGTGGTTGCGTTAGTTGACTTTTGCACCAGTTTTTAAAGTCATGAAAATTCCGTACACCACAAGCACAATTTTAGTTTACTTGTAGTGTCAATGTTATTTTTCAGAGTAACGGTATATATACGAATAGTTTGAATCGGTAAGCATGTTACACTGTGTTCCGATTCGTATTTCATGTGTAGGCCTGCACGGGTTCAAGAACATTTTTTTCCAGGTACATTAGCCGTTTACTGCAATGTTCCGTCTCTCATACCACTTGCCACCTATATCGCTTGTCCATGCAACCATGGAGCTGCAACGAAGTTACAGCCTATTCTCATCCCATGAAAGCACACACACCGCCAGTAAGGGCCATCTAACTGTCTAAGATATTGCATAACAAAGTCAGTTTCGTTCTGTTTGATTCAGTAAGAAATTCAGTGACTTTTCAATCGATTCAATAATACAAGTAAAATCTTGAAATGTTTATATCCAGACGAAAACTTTAAGTTTCATGCAACTTTTCATGTCATTGAAGAGACAACTCTATTATACTATAAAGGCACTGCGTTCGATTGCACACTACTTCAGTGAGGAAGTTCCAGAAAAAGTCCATATCATATCTGACCTTTGCATAGACTTTGGAAGCTGATAAAAATAGCCTGATTATATGAATTAATAATACGGCACGTGTTTATTCTTGTACTATATATGATAGCATTGATGCCTATGTTGAAAGTATAACCACTGCCAACTGAAACTTTTAAAAAATCGTCGATTTTAACTCAAAATTCGAAATAAACGTTTAAAGGTACGGAACTAAAGGCTCGTCAATTATGCCTGAGACTTTATGATTCAGTCATGGAGCTATCCGTAATAGCGCTATAGTTCATTAGGCTGTTCCCTGAGTCCGTCATAACTTGCATGTTACTTAACGATTATACAATGCAAGATATCTACGTTAGGCTATAGTTTGAAAATAACGCTGAAATAAGGTCACTTTTGAGCAGAAATATCTCTATAAGTACACCCTCCAAGATGCTCTCATTTTCATGAAGTGGGCAGCCTAGTGCCTAAGTAGTACACAGAAAGAATTTTGACTTGTAAATGGGAA
>WURT03015108.1:0-16148 GCA_009936505.3 Holothuria glaberrima | reverse complement strand
TTGGGAGGGAGGGGGGGGGGGGGGGGGGAGCGGGGGGATTCTTGAGATTAGCGAAGCAACGCACCACGTGGCGTTTCTACAGAAGATAGTTGCCAACCGGAGGAACCCTTCCTTTTTTCACCTGTCCATGAGTATCATCCTGTCGGAGGGTACTGAGGGAAGAGTACATGTGAGGCCTAACTTCGGTGCAAAATTGTGATATCGTTTGCAAGACCTTCAACTGTGTTACATCTTTACAAAATGTCATTATTTAGTGATATGCTTTCTTTTTTTTTTTTTTTTGATGCTACTTTTTCTTGGGGGGGGGGAGGGGAGGCTGGGGATATGTCAAGATGTGCTGTCTAAGAGATGAGGATGATCTTTGAGAAGTTTTAGTAATTGTGAGGTGGATGGAATACAAATCGTTCTATCCGTAAAGCATTGAAAGGATTAGTACTACATGTTTAGGAATCCTTATCATTCAATGATGTTTTCTTTCTTTTTTTTATTTTTGGTAGAGTGAGATGTTGCTTCAGGGGAGGGTTGACGCCTATACTCTTGGAGAAATTTTTCTTGTTTTGAGTTTTTCTAGGTCTAAAATTATGATATCTTTGGTACAATTTTTAACTGATGACCTGACCTAATATTTAAACTATTGACTGAATTTTTCGGCTGTGACATGGCATCCCTACGAGGCTGCATGGTACCCGGTGCGGGTTTCACCCTAGCGCTCTTAGTGTAGCACTAGAGGCACCGCCGTCGGTTGGCGCTTATCGATACCATAAGCGTGTGAGAATGTTCAGTCTAAAAGCCTCCCACAAGATGGGGAGAAATGACACATTTTAGACCAAAAAGTTGCATCTAAACACCTTTTCTTTTAGATTTCATGTTTTAGAAACAACAGTTAAGGAGAAAAATTACATCTGATTACAGGCAAAATAGGTACCCTCATTCGAATGATTTTACCCCGGGATCCTATTTCATGAATGGCTTTTGAAGATCATGTTGCAGTATCTTTCTCACGAAGTTCAAAATTCACGTATAGGGTAGCTCCTTGCTTACCTTGAATATGCAATTAATATTTATGTTCTAACATACCAAGAAAGATACTGGAAGTGAAATAAGAGGACATTTGTGAGATTTAGCGTTTGTTTCGAAATAAGTTTGCGGCGACTACCTATGCCCTCTAAATAAAAGTGTTTTTGTACCAGCTTAATGAGTTTAGCTAATAATTTTAAGTAACCATAGGCGATTTCACATTTAGCTAGCGATTAAGCTGGTGTATTCAAGAGGTGTAACTTGTAGGAGGGAGATGGTTCATTCGTCAATACAAGAACCAGCACTGGAATGCAGCTACAACGGGGTTCAGCCCTGGATCTCCTCGGGAAAATTTGGGGAGAAAAGGGAAACCTTATATGCGATTTCACAGGTTTTGGGGGCTTTCAAATCATAATTTGGGCCGTGAAATTTTCGGCTTTTAGTATTTTTTTTTCTTTAGCAGGCCAACTTTCATTTATGATTTGGAAATCTCAGGGGGGGAGTTGCCCCCTGCCCACCCCCGCAGGCTACGGCCCTGCATTTACAGAAAGCTAAATGCTTCATGATGAAACCTACGCAATTTCATAAGAGCTTCGGAGCTAATTCCCAAGGTTGCCCCTGGCCAGGTCTTGTCTTTTAAAGCAAGCAACTTTTCATCAGCACCTACACCCACCTAAATTGACATTCAAACGAACTGTGAAGCATTCGCCTTGATATCTATCAGTACTTCACAACACTAAGTGCTCTGCACAAAATAGCTGTACTACCTTAATCAAGGTTAGCTATGTTTTACTTGGTCACCTTAATTTTTTAAAGACAAGGACCGCCTAGCTCCCCACAAGCGTACACCAGAGGTTCCAGAATCGCAACAGGGGCTTGTGAAAGGCGTAGGGGTTACGTCACGCTCATAATCCACAACTAGTCATTCTATTGTGAATCCCTCCACTAACGTTTTAGTGGCAACAAAAGTGTAGAAGAGCACTTTGATATTTTGAAAATGTAAGGTGAAATGTTAAGTAAATATCACACCTCCAACCCACAGGTTCGGTACCAAGGTGATGTTCTAAGCAGCGACGTAGCAAGACCCTCGCGGGGCCTATGAACAAGATACAGCGAGGGGCCCCAAACCAATGGTGCCACAAACTCATTTTCCTAAGACCGTCCCAATGTCCCTGGGGAGGTACGGGATAAGAGCGAGGCCTTGCACGCACCAGATCCGGGATCAATTACATATCCCATTCTTGCCTGGTTCTTCAAACTCAGTTCTGCAGTTGTTGATGGCTTTTTGGTTCCGTTTGTGTGTTCTTTAAAGCAATCTGGCGTGGATTTAAGGGGGCATTCCCGGCGCGCTTCCCCGTTCAATGTCATAATTATAGGTGGTCTAGGGGCCACATTATTATATTCATTGACTTCGCAACTACCTAAAACCATATAATAAGTTTCCTGTTAAATGGCATTACGAGTGTCAATCTCTTTGAACTGAAATGGAGAAGCAGGGGTTGACTACATGTAAACAACAGGAAGATAATCCACTTGCTCTCTTGGCTGGTTTTCTTTTGGCACGGATACATTGAAATAAATGGCGCTATTCCGATAATTTATTGTAGATTTTAACCAGAAAGCCCAAAGGCTAAGTGATTCCTTGCCATAGAAAATGTTGCGATTTTCTTGGGAAATTTTGCTTTTCAACCTCTAAAGACCCCAGGTGACCTTTGACCTCCCCAAAACAAAAAGGTTCTTCCTCCAACCATAAAGCATTCATGTACCACAAATGAAATCTATCCAGGCTTTCTACATTGAGAAATCGTGTTAAGAAGGTACTCACACTTTAACCCCAGGTGACCCCAGATGACCTTTGACCTCCACCAGAAAAAATAAGGGTTCATCTTCTCACCATAGTCCATCCACATACAACATATGATATCTATCCAAGCGTCCTACCTTGAGATATCGTGTTTACAAAGTGTACTACTTTTGATCTCTAGAGACCTCAAATGACCTTTGACCTCCACCAAAAACAATAAGGTTCTCCCTCTCAATATAAAGAATCTATGAACCAAAAATGAAGTGTCAGTCATTGCTACATCGAGATAAGTGTTTACAAGCCATTTACAAGGTTTTTGCAGTTTAACCTCTGGTGACCTCAAATGAACTTTGACCTCCACCAAAAACAATACCGTTCTTCTTCACATGACACATCTATGTACCAAATATGAGAAGTGTCAGTCATTCCTATCTAGAGAAATCATGTTTACAAGGTTTTCGGCTTTTGACCTCTGGTGACCTCAAATGACCTTTAACCTCCACCAAATATGATAGGGTTCTTCTTCTCAACATGAAAAATATATGTACTACATATGAAAATTGTCGGTCATTCCTATCTCAAAATATCGTGTTTACAAGCCATTTACAAGGTTTTCGCGGTTTTACCTCTGGTGACTTCAAATGACCTTGTACCTCCAACAAAAACTACAGGGTTCTTCTTCTTAACATTACACATCTATACACCAAATATGAAAAGTGTCGGTCATTCCTATCTCGAGTTATCGTGTTTACAAAGGTTCCGGCTTTTGGACTCTCGTGACGGTGAATGATCTTTGACCTCTACCAAAACGATAGAGTTCTTCCTCTTAACATGACAAATCTACATACAAAATATATAAAGTGTCGGTCATACCTATCTTGAGATATCTTGTTTTCAAGGTTTGGGGATTTTGTGCTCTGGTGACCTTAAATGACCTTTGACCTCTACCAAAAAGATAAGGTTCTTCATCTGAACTTGACAAATCTATATACGAAGTATGAAAAGTTTCGGTCAGTGCTATCTTGAGATATCGTGTTTACAAGCCATTTACAAGGTTTTTGCAGTTTAACCTCCAGTGACATCAAATGACCTTTCACCTCCACCAAAAACAATAGGATTCTTCTTCTCAACAAGACAAATCTACAACAAGACAAATCTACGTATTAAATCTGAGAGGTGTCGGTCATTCCTATTTTGAGATATCGTGTTTACAAGATTTCCGCAGTTTAACCTCTAGTGACCTCAAATGACCTTTGACCTCCACCAAAACAATAGGGTTCTTCTCAACATGACAAATTTACATACCAAATATCAAAAGTGATGGTCATCCCTATCTCAAGATATCGTGTTTACAAGGTTTTCGGCTTTTGACCTCTGGTGACCTCTGGTGACCTTTGACATCTACCAAAAACAAAAGGGTTCTTCCTCTCAACATGAAAAATCTATATACCAAATATGAAAAGTGTCGGTCATTGCTATCTTGAGATATCGTGTTTACAAGCTAAGCTGTCACATACGCATACAAACACATACGCCATCACCATCGCATAGATTCCTTCGGCCTTCGGCAAGGAATCAAAAAGGTTTTGTGATTCACAGGTCGTTGTGGTTTATTTAACAATTAATGCACCAATGGTGCAGAAGCTCATACCTTCAACCAAGGGTCCCTGTCCCTTGGTTCTTGTCTTTACAAGCACAGGTGTTATATAACTTTAAATGACCTCAAATCACTTAGGACATGGGACTTTGGACCAAAACTTCCAGAAAAAATAAACAGATAACTAATCATTATCACAGGCAGTCAACTCTGTATGACATTAAAAGGAAGAGGGGTTGACCATTTTCCAAAATATCAAAAATTGGGCCATAGGGCTCATATTGGGCCTTGGACCCAAAATTTTTGTATACCCTGAAAGGTACCACTAACCGAGTATCATAATGACAAACCATCAACATTGTACAGAACAACCTGTAGTTGAAGCATTTTGCAGATTTTCATAAAATGGGCCATAGGGCCCCTATGGGACCTTGGGTCATAACTTCCAGAAAACCATAAATTGATCACTAACATGGACCCTACGGTCCATCTTGGGCATTAGACCCAAAATTCCTGAACAACCTGAAGGAACCAATAACCAAGTGTCATTAAGACAAACCATCAACAGTATACAAGAGAATGTGTAGGGATACACAATTTGCAGAATTTCATAAAAAAGGACCAAAGGGCCCACATGGGTCCTTGGACCAAATTGCCAGGAAACTATACACAGACCACTTACCAGGCATCATTATGACAGACTGTCAACTCTGTTTAACATTAACTGGAGGAGGGGATAACGATTTTGCAATATTTCATAAACTAGACCCCAGGGCACATCTTGGGCCTTGGACCCAAAATTTGTTCACCCTGAAGGTACCACTAACCAAGTATCAATAAGACAAACCATCAACACTGTATAAGAGAATCTGTAGGAGAAAAAGCATATTGCATATTTTCATAAAATGGGCCAAAGGGCCCCTATGGACCTTGTACCAAAACGTCCAAAATACCATGAACAGATCACTAACTAAGCATCATTATGACAGACTGTCAACTCTGTTTAACATTCAATGGAAGAAGGGTTAACTATTTTGCAATATTTCACAAAATGGACCCTAGGGCCCATCTTTGGCCTTGGAGCCAAAATTCCTGTGCATCCTGAAGACACAACTGATAGAGTATCATTACGACAAACCATCAACATTGTGTAAGAGAACCTGTAGGAGGAGAATCATTTTGCAGAATTTCATAAAATGGGCCATAGGGCCCAAATGAGACCTTGCATCAAAAATTCCTGGTCACCCCAAATGGCCCACTACCCAAGTATCATTGTGTACAAGTTTCAAACAAAGATAGGTAAGGTAGGTAAGGTAGGTAAGGTAGGTAAGGTAGGTAGGTAAGGTAGGTAGGCAAGGTAGGTAGGTAAGGTAGGTAGGTAAGGTAGGGTAGATATCATCTGAATCATCTGGACATTGTCTACCCCTTTCATCCTGTCCACCGGCTTGCAACGCGCCTGGCTCTAGGGTGTAGAGCCAATACAGAACAAGGATGATGCAATCAGACCCGCAGTCAGACTGACTAACGTCTCTGAACTTAAGTCATTTTGAGGTATCATTAATTATTACTCCAAATTTGTTCCAAATTTAGACCCACAAACTGCAACTGGACCCACAAGAGTGAACGTGAATTTGAATGTGCGAAACATGTACTGCCAGGTGACAAGATTTAGGCTCAATACGATCCTGCCAAAAGTTTGTTGTTAATTTAGGTGTTACCCCAGTCCTTGTCGGCTAAGAGCAGTGAGTAGCCATCAGTATGAGGATTACATTGAGCGACCGATTGCGTGTTCTTCCAGGACAGAGGACATTAACGTCAGAAGAGAAGAATTACACTCAATTTGATAAGGAGACATCGGCTATAATTTTCAGCCTAAAGATGTTTTATCTTTATTTATACGGTCGGAAATTCAAACTAGTGACAGACCATCAAACTTTGACACGCATATGCCAAAGGCTCCTGTCCCAGCTTAAGTTGCAGCACGCATGTAACGCGACGCGTTAGTTTTGTCAAGTTATGATTATGACATAGAATATCGTACTTCTTTCCAGAATGCAAATGCCAATTTTTTTTTTCAGTGGGTTTCCCCTTCAGTATGAATTTAGCCAAATTGATGCTGATGAAAACTACGGTACTGTACTGAACTCACAGTGGGTTTCAACACTCGAAAATTGTAAGCCTTAAGCGTTCGACGCCTTTCAATCTTATCGGAACACCGGTCGTATTGTGCGTTTGTCACACAATTTCGTAAAATTAAAATTTCTTAGCTTGCTCTACATTTGCTCAAACTGAGCAAATACACTTTAAAATTGAAGTCTGTACGCGCACGTTTCCCAATCTATCGGAACACTGGTCTTATCACGCGTTCGTAACACAATCTCAAATACCGAAAGCAACATAATAATCACTCGCTCGACACAGCTCAAATTTTTTTACCTGTTTACACCAAGTAACTGTAAGTCCTTACGCCCACGGTGCTTTCACCCTATTGGAACACTGGTCGCAATATGCGTTTGTAACAAAATTTCAAGTGTCAGAGCAACTTTGACAAATCCCTTCAGACTACAAGCACACCGAACAACGGCGTTTTCCAATTTCATCGGAACATCGGTCGCATCGGGGGTGTGCTATGTTTATCTAAAGAAACTCACATTATGAGTAATTTTCGCCTCTGGTCATACCGATCAGAAATTGGCATTATCAAAGCTCATACAAAAACCCGAAGGGAATGTGTCTCAATTTACCACGGAGATAACCTCTCAAGGTTTATCAGCACTCGATAAATTTCCCAAAACAGAAAAAATATCCGTCTGTAAATTCAGGAATCTTTCCACACCGACGTACCAATTAGCTTAACTTTGTTTTGGAAAAAATACTTTTTCCATCCAGTTACATCTTTGTTTCTTTCACCCCACTTTTTGTACTTTGTAAACTATTCATATACGCAGTCTTGTGCAGTTCGTAAATATCCATTCACCGCGATATTTCTAACCGACATACATTACCCTAAAAGAAGCATTGAATTATAGCACTCTTAAATCATTCCATTTGAAGCTCCGCTTTGGGGAAGGGGTCTAATTGTTGTTATCATGCAAACGATTTGTTTTTCTCTACTGCTAGCTATGTACCAGCTTATCGAAAAATACGCAAATACAATTTCGTAATTGATTCGCCAAATGTCTAGTGACAACTCCGTCGTTGGCAATTCATTGCTGACTTTACGCTACCGCTACTGTTGAGACTGGTCCTTATTTATCTTCAGATGTCGAAACGCTTTAAGGAGCATTCTGGGTCAAATCCAAAAATGGTCACCCTCATGTGTAAAAATAAACTTCACTTACATAAGCGTAGGAAGCTGTTTGAAAGTGGGGGGCGGAAGTGAATGTCAGTGACCAATTTCCTGGGGAGAGGGGCCTCCCCTTTGGAAAAATTTTGACTATTTACAGTGCCCTAGATGCAAAATGGTGCAAGTATTGACAAATTTGGAAGTAATTTCGTCCCTTTGGAAATTTTTTGACTATTTCAAGTGCCTTAGATGCAAAATGAAGCAATGTTTGACAAACTTTGAAGTAATTTCATCCTATTCAATGCCATATTTTGGTAGCGTGTCATCCAAAGTGGGGGGGGGAGGGGGAAACAAGGCTTTCACCCCCATCATCGAGAGTGGTGTGTATTATGGGGTAGGGGAGTTATGCATTACACCTCAAGAATTCCAATATGATTTGTTACAAGAATTACACAATTGAAATCCCAGAATGTTGAAAATGTAAGCTTTTGGGCAGATCGTATGTCTAGAAGCCAGGCAGTGGGGACATTGAAGATGTGGTAAAGTCATGTAGCATTTGTTCTAATGCATAGAACGCTCCAAAGAAATTACTTCTTCCCTAGCCACAGGCTACTGAGCATTGATAAAGACCATTTAGTTTTGTGAGATAAATGGAAAACAATTTTTATTAGATGTTGATAGCTATTGAAAGTGGCTCAAAGTTTTCCCAATGATTAGTACGACAACTTCATATAAGGTGTCGTATATATTATTACAGAAACTTCGCTTATACATCTACAGGGAATTGAATTGTAATTGTAAACAATACTTATAAGTTTAACTAGAGTGCTGTCTTTGCGTTTTTAGTGAACGAATTTGGATCGTTTGGGAGGGTTATGTTTATAGTTTTGTCAGAAAATGGGAAGTGGTTGGTTTTGCATAATTTATTCGTAATAATTCATTGTAAGGAACGGATTATGCGGGGTGCTGTGCATGCATGGTCGTGTGTCTGAAAGTGTCCATACTGTGCAGTTTTACCCCCGCGGGCGGGGGTCGTCATTATAAACAACATTTATAATTCTAACTAGAGCGCTGTCTTTGCATTTTTTACTGGGGATTTTATTTATTGAATTTTTTTCTTTTTGGAGCGTTAAGCATATAGCTTTGCTAGAAAATGGAAAGTTGTTGATTTCGTAAAATTAAATCGTAATGATTCACCACTGTTAGAAACAAAGTACCAACACAGATGAGGATGAGAGAGGGACCCTGCTTCTACGGCGTTTTTGGGGGGCATGGCGTTTCTTTTGGGAGGGGAATAGCCCAATGCCTCCCCCCTCCTCCTTCCGATTTTTTTTCTTTTTCAGTACATAAAACAGGTACATTTTGGACACACATTTTACTTCTAAGGTACCATGTGTAGCACTAGATTGCATGTAAGGACTCCTAAATTTTTCAAAAAAAAAAAAAAAAAGATTAACAAACAAACAAAAACAAAGGAAAGGGGGACACTCCCTCCCTCTAGATCTCTCTTAAGGCACCTTAGATGAAAACTGGACCACCTTTGACATGCATATTAACTAAAAATTATAGACATTTTCATTTTGGGTGTTTTTAGGCTGAAGCCTGTCACTTCTGCAAGCAAAATTTTAAGTAACTAGGAATATTCTAGGTACCTGCCTCGCAGAAGTGAAGGAAGGGCCTCCATCCCAAATCATTTGTAGGCCACTGATGCTTTAAAAAAAGTTTTTATTTTATTTTTTTTCCCACAACAGAACCCCATTCAACTGTCCAAAGAATAGAAGGGAACTTTTGTTTACTCACTGACTGCTTCTCTCGTCAGAAGTACCAAGAGAACCACATATAAAAGTATGTCATCAACCATTGTCATGTGGCATATCCATCTGTTAAAAGAGAATAAAATGATAGCCGGTATATGTCAGCGCATTACTGTGCGATGCACTTACTTTAACACTAATTAATAAAAGTGTGCCTAAAAAGCTGTCCAATAAACAATACCATAGATCCCCCCCCCCCCCTCCATCACCATACCACATTCACAGTTGCTTAGATGTAACAGTTCGAAATTTCTTCACTTCTTTTGTACTAGAAAGCCAAAAGGCTTGGTGATTCGTTGCCTTTTGGATATAATTTTAGTGCAATAGTTTCCTGTTGACAAAAATTCATGGTGAAGTTACTGTACAATAAATCAAAAAGAAAATCAATGGGCATAGAAATCACACATTTATACAGTACCATTTCAAAATTATCACAAATAAGCTTCTTTATTGTAAATTGTAACTTTGGTAGTTTACATGTCAGGGGTGAAATCCAAAGATGTTCCATATGTGACAACATCATGAAAACAAGGTTTCTATGTTTTGGTCTTTCAATATTGAGCTTCTCAAAAGACAAAGAGATACTACAATTCATTCAGTGAAAGGTACCCACATGACGAGTGTGACATTCCTATAGGACTTCCTCCTTGAGATACCAAGTTAGCAAGCTTTTTAGGGAGACCTTTAATGACCTAAAATGCCTTTTGACCTTCACGAAATATGGTACAGACCATATATGCTCAATATGAAATACCCATGTGCAAACCATAACTGTAGATTTGTATGCAAAAATACAATGTCTAAACAAACATCTGGTGTTTGATCCATTTTATGGTCGAGTTAATAGCAGGCTGATCAGACATGGCACACATGTCTGACAGATAGTCAATTGGTTGAAAGTAGCAGACATGCGAAACCAAACAAAAAGAAAAGGAGCACACGCGGGGTTTGTCTTAGCCCGCGTGTTTGCGACAATCACGCAAAGGTGGTCGGTTCCAGGCGCGGCGGAATGGACAAAAATATTGGGGGGGGGGGGGTGAGCGCCAGGAAGATTATTTAAATGGAACGCCACAGTCGGTTGGCGCGGAGCGTACAAGAAAAAAGATTTTGCTTTACAAACCCTCCAGGATGGCCGGAAACGGCACTACCCGAGTATTTTAAGCTGCATGTACCCAGCCTTGAAATATGGATCTCATGTCTGCAGTTTTTCATTTAATGAAAAAAAATCAATCTATGAAAAATGGTTATATATGTTTCTAAGGGGAGCGTCACCATCGTTTGGCGCCTAGCGGACAAGAAAATTTCCGCATTACAAACCCCTCAGATGGCCGGATACGGCACTTCCCGAGTGTTCTAAGCTACATTTACCCAGCCTTCAAATAGAGATCTCATGTCTGCAATTTCTCAATTAATGAGAAAAAATCAATCTATGAAAAATGATAATATAGGGTCATTCCGTGTCAAATCACCGGAGACTGTTGCTCGACCGACTCCACAAATTCTCAAAATATTTGTGTGAATAGACTGTCATGTAACTAGATCAGTAATGATGCTGTATCTCAATACAGTCAAGCATTTGTTAGGATGAGAATTAAGGATATGACAGTGGTTCTCATCAGGGTTCTAGCTACGGTGGGCGGCGCCAGGCGGGGTCGCTCAGCACTCCTTATCTGCGCGCAGCACTCACGGTCAAATGTTATGTCCCGCCCGGCACAGATTTCCCGCCAAAAATGGAAAAATACCAAACACATGAAAATAATTATAGAACTAAACCAGAATCAAAAAATGCATTGAGGTTTCGATTATTTAAAATAAAGCCATGTTATCCCATTTCGTTCAGTCACTGTTTGTGTTCATATTTGATCTTGGGAATTCTTGCTTTTTGACGTCTGGTGACCCTAGATAAAAATCTTGGCAATCCTTGCTTTTGGACCTCTGGTAACCCCAGATGGATGATCTTGGGAATTCTTGGGAAATTTTTTTTTGACATGTGGGGTGACCCAGATAAAGATCGTGGGAAATTACCCACACCAAAAAAAGATAAGATTCTTCCTCTGACCATGACACATCTACATACTAAGTATGACATTCATCCAAGCTTCCTACCTCAAGATATCGTGTTTAAACATAAAATGACACAAAGCGTTATGGAAACCAGCAATTGGATGCTGTAGACCTCTTTTCATTTAAATAGCTGCTGCTTTCTAATCAGCCAAAATATCCCGAAAAAAAAAAAATTATCAAGTTCAAATCCTGAATACTGCATTTTTATACTAGGGGCCAAAAGTAATAAATTTCAAAATAACCACAAATGTGACGATGCTGAAAAGAATATTAGCTACAGCTAGTGACCGGCTAGAGTGACAAAATCAATCTCAATACATGCTACGTATTGAGATAAAAAGCATATTCTGAAAATTTTAGCAAAATTCTTTGAATGTTGACGGATTTAAAATTATTTGAAATTTCGCAAAATCGGCAGCAAAATGACATTTTGGTATTTTTGTCAAGTTAAAGGTCTCATTTTTCAGCAAATACATATCCCACCAGCCTGTAATGATATTAAACTAATTAGACTATCCCTCAGAATTGGTTTCTGTAGTACGAAGCTTTTCGAATATTGTTTTGTGGAGTTATGGCTACCTAAAATGGCCAAAATTTGTGTTTTTGACTATTACCGCCACACATTTGGCCAACTCCAGGTATCAATATCTCTATAAGTATTATACCTACATCCCTGTATTTATGGAGGTACTTATCTGGTATACAGAGAATACAGAATGTTGTTTAAACTGATTTCCTGTGGTGCACTGTTAAAAAGTGCTGCCCTAAAATGCCATTTTGGAACAAATTGTGCCACATGGAGCATTTTCGGGGGCAAGATTATCACTGAGGGAGTCATGAAATCTCTGAGTTTTTCCTGTTTCATTAGGATACAAAGTACTAATAAAATACAAAGTTCCAGGGTTCTAGATATTTCTGTTCATTATTTATCAGTTCGGGAGAGAACCGTTTTCGGGGCAAAATGAATTTCCCCCAATCGGGGGAAATTCTTGCCATGGGTGGCGCCATTTTCAAATTTCTCCCAAAATGCATTGCGATCCTACCGCGCAAATCCAACGAAGATGAACGTTTAGATCAACCTGGAAATTTTTGTCGATTAAAGGAAAAACAGATACCGGCATATTTAGAATCTTTGTAGCTAAGAGAACAAAAAAGCCGAGTGATGTTTGGTAGTTCATCGCGCAGGTTTTGAGAAAATAAGCAACCTTGCTAAGCCCAATTGTCCTAAGCTTAATTTATAGACTCGACACAGCCACAAGTTGTGTGCACCGTTTATCACACGAGGTTTTGCAAGTGTATCGTGCCGTCACTTGTGTTCACTAATACGCTCTGAAAGGTTCCTCGTGTTTCGCTTTATGGGCGTGAACTGTTATCTCTTGCTTGAGTACACCCTGCACATGATTTAAACAGATCGACAGCTGCGAAGAGGTAGACACACACTAGACACTACGTGCTCATAAATATTCATGTTTTGAACAAGGCAAATTTTCCCCCCGTTCGAGTGAATTCTCAGTTTCCCCCGAAAGGGGTTATCTCCCGAACTATTTATCAGCTACTAAAATCGGTTCGTCTCACAAAATGGGTCAAAAAGGGTCAAAAGGCTCAATGTGGGTAAAGTTCAAAAATTCTGATAATTTTTTCTTAGAAAGATATATCTCTATATAACCCTCTCCTTACACCGCCGGCGATCACTGATGCCCTTTCTCTTTTAGTTCCTAAAAGTACGCAAATTTTCTAACGCAAATCTTACTCCAAAAAGGTAGCACATGTAGCACCAGATTGCAGCATGTAAGGACACCTAATTTTTCAAAATTTTTCAAAATTTTTCAAAGGAGGGGCACCCCCTCCCCTTGGACCCCATCCCCCAGGCCGGCGATCACACACCATACTACATGCCGCTCCCTCCTTGAGAGAAATCCTGCGTATGCCACTGTAGACTTTCGTAGGTTGGAGTTTTGAGACCGCAATCTCAGAATTTTGGATGCATACTAAATTGACGAACCTTGTCACTGACCAGCAAAAAGAGTTGAGTTGCTGTGTAATTTTTAAGTCGAAATGTGATAAAATCTTAGATTTATACAGTTTTGAAGGTGGTGAACAAAAGGTGATCCTAGCAAAATGTTTTTCATCATTTAAGGGACTAAAAAGGGATCTCTCTAAAGAGATTTTATGATAAAACATGGGCCACAGATTATATCCAATACAAATGAAGTTTGCTTTCCCGTTTGTTGGTATCTGTTACTAATATGCTGTTTGGCTTAAACTGAAATTTGTGTTCAGTTATAATTTCCCATCATTTTCAGGGGATAATTTTCGGTCAGCTGAAATTTTGAACAACCAGGAATGTTTTGCAATCCGTGTTTCCTGTCTAGACTGTGATTAGTTTTAGGCCTATTGGTCAAGCCTTCTCGGCATATTTACATTTGTTGAGTTTTCAAGTGAGCGAAATGCTATGGAGATTGCGTATTCATTGTTGCAGGCAGTCCAGTTTTCTGCTCTATCAGTCTATTATAATTTGCCTGTGGTAGTTCGCGATTTTTCTGTAGACCGTAACAATATTTAGTAGGTGCAATTAGTAACAATATTTAGTAGGTGCAATTAATATGGTCAATTTTTGGGAAAGCTCAAAAAAAAAATCTTGGAAAGATTTACAGAAGATTAAAAAACATCTTTTACATTGTTTCAATTTTCCTATGGCATGTGTGGGAATCATTAAGTATTTCTATTTTATACTTTTGTTTCGGTTATCTTTTCCTTTCGCTTTACATATGTATGGTATTATTTATTCCCTTAGCAACAAGTACAATAGACCATCTCCTGTACTAAACTTAACTGGCCGAACCATTATTGTGCGTTTGGTTTCCCGAAGGGAATACCTATCTAGTCGCCGAATGCTGACCTCGCAAAACGACTGTAGGTTCGTGCATTATAATGTCAACTGTGATTCTAATCAGCACTCTTTCCTGTAACCTGTGCAGTATTTGAAGCCGATGACACCGACACTTTGACACACTTTTCTTCAATTCTGCATATTGGCACATAGAGACTAAAGCAATTCTGCTGCCGATATACCGATAGTTTTTTCATAGTGAAGAGCCGAACAAAAACCTTCGGTCGCCGCGCCTGTGAGAGGTCATTTATCGCTTTGTACTTGGTAGAAGTAGTAATTCTGTTTGTTCTGATATACAATTTCAGGATGCTCAAAAAATCTTTACGTAATAGCACAAAACGCATTTCAAAAGAGAGCTACAATCCGGGACAAAATTTTTCGGACACTTCCGGACCTTCCCCTTCACCGGCCCCTTGTTCAATGTTGAGAAAACGAAACGCGCGCTCTTTTCTTTAGTGCTACCTTCGGTAGGGGGCTACCTAGTAGATACATAAAAGGCTGTTCTGTAGGGACATTTACAACTTCTCTCAAGGTCCTATTTCGTGCGGCATTCCTTCCCCTCGGACAGTAGACAGCTGCAATATTCTTTAACTTACATCACTGGCTATTGCTACTTGCCCCACACTCTTTCTTTCTCATCCCTCATATGTATCCACAGCATTCTCCCTCCGCCCTCCCTGCCCAAGTGAAAACCAACTTATGATAGTCACACGAGGAATTGGTTTTGTTTTTCGATAAATTAAGTAATTTTCTCGTGTTTGACCCTTTCGTAAACTTAAACAACTCGAATAACCCCGGTGATTCCTACATATACATTGAGATTCAATCCATACGTGCATTATTTTTTTTTTTCATAATAATTCAGTGGTTCCTTTCACCACCCCCCCCCCCATCCAACTGCCTTGACTTTGATCGGAGAGCTTGAAAATTTAACCATGGTAAGCATAGTGCTGTTCTCTGTCGTATTCCACTGCCCCCATACCTTTGTGCAGGCGTTCAGACAATCCTGGACAAAATTATTCGGACACTTCCGGACCTTCCCCTTCACCCTTGTTCAATGTTGAGAAAACGAAATGCGTGCTCTTATCTTCAGCGCTCAACTTTCATTCACCTTCAAAACCAACACTGAGGTGGGGGCGGGGTCTGTCCCAGATGATTTTGTCCAGGATTGTCTGACCGACTGCATGGCCAAGTGGTTAGAGCATCCGACTTGCAGAAGGAAGGACTAGGGTTTGAATCCTGGCCGGGTCATACCGAAGACTTACAAAAATGGAACCTACTGCCATTGTGCTTGGTGCTCAGCATAAGCAATAGAGTAGGGAAAACAAGCCAGCGAGCCACAACTGGACAAAAGGCCGTGGCCGGCTCGACTTAAACCAATTGGTTAGAAACTGGGCCGCAAAATCTCATCTAACTAAGTAACTAACTGACCGCCTGTACAAAAGTACAGGAGAAGTTTCGTGTTTAATATAAGAGAAATTTGGCAACTGTAAGCGACAAATCTGGTAGCTGCTTAAGTTCACTGGTATTGGGAAAAAGTGATGGGAGGCCTTTTGAATTGTTTAATGAGAAAATTAGTAACCCTTTGGATTGTTTTATGAGGAAATTACTGATTTCTTACTTAAGCAGGAATAAATTGAATGTAAATGATGCAGTACAACAGGGCAGTGGTTATT
>WURT03015097.1:2857-16148 GCA_009936505.3 Holothuria glaberrima | reverse complement strand
AAAAAAAATGAATTTTGTGAACAAACTCAATAAGCCCCTTTAATGTGATACTTTATGACGAAGTGAAATTTGGAAATTGCAAGTTCGACAACACCCTGACATTATCGTGGTTTTGAATTACAAAACTGCAGAGATATCATTCAACCAACTAGATATCAGTCAATCGACAGGAAGGAGGAGGGTATCTTTTCCGTACCTCGGTGGTGTCGCTGCGATGAGTTTTGACGCTTTTCGGATGTATTTGGGACTGTAATTTACGACAGGTTCCTCATCGCTGATGGCGTCCGAAAGAGGTAGTATCAGATCAAAATATTTGCGAAAATCAATCTGAAAAAGAAATGGCAAAAAACACCTCACATGTACCCGCAAAAGCATGTAAATGAGCTACATAATCCATACGTAGTTTTCAAAGAGATTTGTGAGGGTAACCGTATGGCAGGCTTCAAGTGCCACATCCCCTGTAACATGGTTCCAAATGCAACTTTTCACTATTGAGTCCCTAACAACCAGCTATAGATGCTCTTCCCAGACAAGATGCGATACAAAGATATATGTCACAAGTTTATGGTAGAACTGTCCCAAGGAAAATCCAAGACTGAGAATTAAAGACAATCACTCGTCACCTCAAAGTATATTTTTAGAGTGGGGGTATCAAAATTCTCAGTTGGTGACTGCTCTTTGATTGATATCAAAGTTTGAAAATTCAAAAGATGCAGAGTAGTTCACATTCCACGCAATGCAGAGAGAGTGTTTTGAATTACACATAACAGTACACTGTCTTGTATGCTCACCAGAACATGGTACGGGTTTGTGTCCGCACAAGGAGGAGCTTTACGCAGTTAGGGGAGGAGCTACAAGTTGCTTAGTTGGGAGAATTGAAACTGTCTGAGATGACGAGCACTGCACTTTAAATTTCAACCCTCTCATTCTTGCATAAAAGTCCATTACTCCTCCGAAATCCATTTAAAATTTGTGACCTTCTTGCTGTCTATGACTTAAACAGAAACTTATAAATTCTCAACATATTGTTTACTGGCAGAGTAGGCCAATGGCTTCGGATGGAGTTGTGCAGGGATCCACTTTTTCTGCATAATAAATAATCATTGACGACCAATCACATTTTTGGGTAGCAATCATTATACAGTTTTCGAAACTGAGGTTTTTTCCCAATTGTGAAAGATAACCCTCGATTCTTCTTCGCAATTTACCCCAAATCTTTCCTTTGAACATAAACCCCGATTTTGAAACAAACTTGCTGAAACGGTATTGTTTGCTTATTCGTCGTACAACTTTCCGAATCATTTTGATTTCTTTGAAGATACATGAATTGGATGGACAGAGTAATTTTGTATTCTGATGGAATCTTGTCAAAAATCTTCAGCTCATCACGTGACGTGGAGGGAAAAATCTCATAAAAGTTACGTTTGCATAACATTGTTACAAAGTAAAACTGACAATCGTTGGAAAATAAATTACATTTTGTTTTAATTTATCTTACTGACAGACAGATAATAGGAGGTAAAGAAGCAGGCTTTAAATCACCAAGTTGATTTGAAGATGGTTGACAGTTTTCTTCTTATCTACATTATTTCTGTCATGACTCTCTAGCCTTGCCTACCTCTGGTACGTCAGTCTCGAGTTCACTGAGAGAGAACAGGTTGTAGATGAGTTCAATGTCCCGCCTGTCTGTCGAAGGAACCGTCAACTGTAATCGGATATCAAAATTTGTAGTAAAATTTGATTAGATCCAAAACTTTTAATTCACTTTTAAAGGAACTAGGCACGTTTATGCTACTCGCACACTTTCGCAATGTTAAATACGATGTAACGAGCTCTGACATCGCTTTTAAGCTCTTGTCATATCGCCCTTAGCACGTACTAATCTCGTGATAAGCTTGGCATACATCGTAACGCATCGGACCACATTCTGAACGGATCGTGATTGTCGGCAGACAGCCGAAAATATTTAAACATGCTCACAATTTTGGCGCCATCTTGTGTCAGCGTGACACATCGTGTTTGGCACATGTGACGTGTTGTGACTACGATACGTGTTTAACATCGCGAAAGTGTGCGAGTAGCATTACTGTTTTCTTTTTGATTCGAAAAGTAACCGCGTATGTGTTATGTTTTGAACATGCGCGAGGTCAACTTCATGTATTGAGCAGACAGATAGAAACTGAGGGTATTGGGGCACTGGTGCTACCCACGTTTCCAAAATATAACTTATAAAAACCTGCAAGATCCTAGCATATTTTACATGAACACACCTATCTTAATATTTAATAGGCCTTTTGTAATTTAAGGGACTAATTTCGATCACCAGAAGTTGACTTTCAATACCCGGGTTGGTTACATCAGAAGACTGATTATTCTTTTGGGTAAGTTGGTTTACTGTCATATGCAACACGAGTAATGTGAAGCATCTACGAATGACGACAGTTAAATTAAGGTAATAAAGAAATCAAGTTACTGAAGAGGACTAAAATAACCTCAGTGTCTTTGATTCTCTTTAAAACTTTCTACCTATGGAACTTTGGTCTCGCCTAGTAGGGGTTTCGCCAATTCTCTTCGTCTAAATGACTTCCAATTTGGCCCCTTCCCATTATTGTACAATCACCTGCCTTCCCTGTTCCAGTCAGGTATGGGTGTACGCACTATTTCTTCATGTATATTGTAATAAAATGATTTTAAACAAAGGGAGAGCTGGACATCTCATATATTCAAGGGTCATTAACAAGGTATCCATATCCCGAAAAAACCTGAATATAAACGCTTTTGAAGTACCTAATGGTGGCCTCCGTTAAAAGTTTTAAATCGATAGGTATTAGAAGTTCGAAACTTACATTTGCTATTGTTGTCTCAAACTCTAAGACAGCCGTCATATCCTGCTCGACCACAGTCGGATCCCCACCAAGGAGCTTCGCAACATCTATCATGTAAGTTAGGTAAGCTTGCTTTTCCTATCAGACAAGAAATGTTAAAAATATTATCGTCATTATTAAGGCAGAGGAGTGAAATATAGATCACTGCGAATTAAGCATCGTTGGGGGCAATCATGGTTTCTGAATGACGCCATCTACTTTTCTCATCTGAGCCGACCCCTCGACTTTGTAAATGCTCAAACTGAAACAAAAATATTCATTGTTAGGTAACTCAATGTGATATTGTTGAATTTTATACCCATCGTTGCGGTCTCTGTCTCCTGGATTTGTGGTTGGTTAGTATACAAATAATGAATGTTTATGTGTGTGATAGTATGAATAATTTCATGAGTTGAAAGATTGAATGATCTATTCAACGAGGCGAAGCCGAGTTAAATAGAACGTTCAATCTTTCAACGAACGTAATTATTCATACTATCGCACGAATGGAAAACATTCATTATTTGTTTTATATAACACCTAACTTCCTAAATCATAGGTTTTGGTCAAAATTTGATTGTACGTTACCCCCATGGCTGACGTCACCGCCGTGGGTTAGTATATACTAACCCACGACCGTGGGTTAGTACCGAATAACCCATGACATGTGACGACCAATCCTCCAATCAGATGTAGAAAAATTAACAAGGTGTTATATAATATAATTTAATGTACTGTATACAGGGCTGGATGGGTTCATCATTACCTTCATAGCAGATGTCGAATATGTACGTCCCTTTTCACGTACATACTCTGGTATTACGAGTGCATGTAGCCAATACAGGTGCATGTGAAATACACGCCCCCAGGGCAGGGGTCATCGAAGACCCTGTGTAGGTTTATTGCGGATGAACACTGACGAGGTTTGTCTTCTCTTTTCTACAAGTGTTCAGAGGGTAACGAGGTGGGGATGTTATTTGCTCTTCGTTCTGCTCCCACGTCTAGGGTTCGAATCCTGGCCGGGTCATACCGAAGACTTTAAAAAATGGAACCTACTTCCATTGTGCTTGGTGCTCAGCATAAGCAATGGAGTAGGGAAAACAAGCCAGTGAGCCACAACTGGAAAAAGGCTGTGGCCAGCTCGACTTAAACCAATTGGTTAGAAACTGGGCCGTAAAACCTCATCTAACTCCTCTAACACACCCAGGACCGCAACGTCTTCATCCGACCACAGGGTATCCCCAGACTTAAGCCACTCTCCTAAAGGTTGGGGTGGGTTAATCATCTTTATTCAGTCTCACTAGGCCTATTGGACAGCTGATCAGTGCCAAGCGGACGACTTTCTGAGCAGGACTAGCGCAAACCCAGCATCACTGACAACGTATGCCGAACAAGCAATTTTGCTCCACACGAAGTAACGTAAGCAATGTACCATAACTGCCTGTAGGAACCCCTACCCCGAGAAGCGGACTTTGTTTGCTCAGCTCCTCAGCTTCCCAAGCCACCTATGACTGAACAATATGCCGTACAACCTGCTAGTCATTTTAGGGGAACCAGAAGTGATAAGGGAAAGTTAGAGGGATGAAGTATATTTTCCTCTTTCTTCTGCGTGTATCCAGCATAGTTATATCCATTATAGTTTGAATACATTATTTGGTGAACTCGTCACTAGACCAAGTACAAGGGGGTCACGGGGGATAAGGTACAGAGGGTCAAACCCAGTGGCGTACGCAGGGGGCCATTGGGCCATGCCCCCTCACGGATGCCAATTTTTTTTTAGGTCCTAAAAATACGTTATTTTGTAACACAAATTTTACTTCAAAAGGTAACATATGTGGCACAATATTGCGTGTAAGGACACCTAATTTTTCAAAATTTTCTAAGGGGAGGGGTTATCTCCCCATGGCTCCCTCACTGATGCCAATTTTTTTTTATTTAGTTCCTAAAAATACGCAAATTTTGTGACACAAATTTTACTTAAAAAGGCAGCGTATGTGGCACCAGATTGCATGTTAAGACACCTATTTTTTCAAAAATTTTCAAAGGGTCCCCCCTTAGTCCCCTCCCCCAGGCCGGTGATCACTCAACGTACTGCGTGGTCCCACCTTGAGAGATCCTGCGTACGCAGCTGGTCGACCTATCTTTTCGCACTACGCATTACAAAAGCGTCTTCTTGCAAGAGTAACGGTGCTTCAAGGGAGGCGTGTTTTAGTTAATTAAGTTTGTCACTGAATTCGTCCTGCTTTGTTTCGATAAGATTGGAACATACCACATCACCAATATCTGGGACAAAAATGAAAAGACCGAAATTCTTTTCTTTCTTATGATATGCCGCGACGATTGCTGGTCTTTAAGTTTCTCTGTAAGTTTCTCAAAAGCCAAAATCAGCAATATCACTTACCTTTCCGTATTTTTTAGCGTCTAAGAAATAGTCTCGACTATCCATTCCAAGGAGGGGTTGATCAACCTTAAGAATAGAAAGTATATAATATTTCTAGAAATTTGTAATTTGTGAAATGTTGTGACAAAAGACTGAGGTGTACCATTTTAAATTTCCTTCACTCTAAAAAATGCCTATTCAAAGGGGCACTGATTATGCAATCTCTTCAAAAATTTGATTAGATCCGGTTCGAAAATGAATCAATTCTAATCATTTCTGAAACAAATCTGTTCAAATAATTGATTAGTTTACTTATTCAGTGCCCCGCTGAAAAGATTCTCTTCAAATTTGAATAGGCATTTCGTAGAGTGTTGTATTGCTTCACGAAAGTTAAAATGTTAATTAGTTATTCATTTTGATAGTTTAAATGTCGCTTTGAATATGTATTGAGTTCCCTTCTCCTACAATTCAACAAAACAAAGAAAGAGAGGATTGTGATAAAGGCACAGGACACAGAGGGCCTGACCCCCCCCCCCTTGCGCAAAGGTTTGCTCTTTGCCCTTTTATTCAAGTCCGGAGGGCACTGTGGAGATGCCCATTTGAAAATAGTTAATTCATATGCTAAAAGGGGTTGTCAGTGCACATTTGTCATTTTCAAAAGGGTCATTCTTTACGTTCTTCAGAAAATTGGGGCACATTTCCCCCACCCCCAGTCTCTACACCCCTGAAATATGGAGCTACATGCCCAACATATAAAAACCAATGCACTTACGACTAAGACTCTTGTAAGGGAATCCTTGGGCTTGACTCCGACATAACCTTCTATTAAGATATAACGATCGTAGGCTGTAAGTTTGGCCCACAAATCTTCAAAGTTGTAACTGGATTGTTGCCAATTTCCGCCGGGTTGATTCCCCAATACGGGCCAACCCCCTAACTCCTCCAGGACGTCTGTTAGGGGCTGGGCATCTTTCTCTTCAATCGTATCTTATGGTTAGACAGGCAAAGAAGTTAAGAGTGGTAAATAAAGAAACATACTTGCACATTTTACAAGATTGCACTGAGCCTGGCTGAGAGGATAGTATAACTAACAGTCCAGTGATGATAACAGCACAGTGATCATTGTATCGCTGCTACCTGGTTGGATAGTGGGGAATGCTCAAGTTTGTCAGCTAATGATCATGTAGATTAGTTCATTGTACACTGGAAGTGATTATGCAGGTTTGCTTGTCCAATGAAACAAAAAGTGGAAAGTATAAATTATTTTTTATCGAATAAGTCAAGTTACATCACAGTCGTAATGGGTTGATTAATGACTCAGCACTTGACATAGTCCGAGCGGGTTATGAGTGAGGGGTGAGGTGGATGGTCTCTAGAAATTCTGAATTGCATTAAAATTATGTTCTAGCCAGAGGAACCTTGCATTGACGGAGGGGTGTTTCAATTAAGTGTGTCACCTAATTTATAGTGCTTCGTACAGAAAAGTTTATCATAGCCACCCCCAAAATGTAGGGTATACCTCTGAATCAGGGACCGTGGAGCCAATTTTGAGGTGGGGGGGGGGGGCTAATCATCGAAGGGGCCCAATACGTTCAAAAAAATAAAAGCCTGATTATCTATCGTTAGGCGGCCGAAAATGCCTACGGCAGAGAAAGTGAGGGGGCTAAAGCCCCGGTACGCGTAGCACCCCCATCTCAGGGGTTCCTGTGACTAAACAATCGGCTACGACTCAGTTCAAGGTTATTTTGTTTCATATTTAACGGTGCTTGTAAATGAAACATTTGTAAATAGTACCCTCCCACTCACACACATGTGATTAATTGCAGGGGTAAAAGTTAAAGGAAGTGTTGAGACAAAAATTTAATTTTCATAAATGACAGGAGAACTAAATCTACGCAATTTGGTGAAACATGTATTACTCAAGATATCAGCAATGAAGTTCCTGCATTTGTGACCCAAAATGAGCTTGAGCAGGGGGTTATGTCACTTCCTCACATTGATTAGGAAAGCTTTGCGTCCTTTGTTTTTTTTTCAGTCTGTTGACTTGATCTTGAAGTTAATTGGGATAGGACCTCCCCATTGGGAATTTGAAGTCTGATGCAATCACATTCCGATAACATAGGACTGTTGAGGAGAAAATTGGTTGTAAGGTTTAAAGAAAAACAAAAGACTGCTCATTAACATGCGGCTATGACGTCAGGTGTGCTTGTTTCAAGTTCACTTTATGTTGAAAATGTAACAACTTTATCTGCTGATATCTTGAGAACCACACATCGGATTTCAATAAAAATTTTACTAGATTGCTTAGAATAAGTGCCCCTCTAACATATCTGATCAAAACCTGATTTGAGCTTAGACCCTTCTTTTAATATCTACGCATGCTAGTACATTTATTTACCGTAACAGGACAGGATATTTCATTTGTCTCTATAGCAGGGAGTTGTTATTTGGACAACTCCCTGGTGTGCGTACAACACATATCCTGCAGTACCAATAAGCTTTTTCGCAACTCAGTACACTGTGTATACGTACCGCGCATAGATGCAGTATATTATTAGAAGTATAATGACATATGATAAAGACAAATATGGCTTTGTCGGCGGTACACACAGGTACATGTCCATTCATGTACATTTGCATTGCGCAGATAGTAACCTGTACCGCTGCAGTTTATCGTATGTCCCTCCATACTGTGCAAGCCATGGTTTCTGCAGGGAGTTGCTGAAACTCCCTGGTTTCTGTAACTTTGTGCGAAATTTGTTTATAACCACATAGCCGAAAGGCTTAGTGATTCCTTGCTGAAAGGGGGTGATTTCTTACACCGAAGGGTTCATCCCTCAAATTTATATCATCCTTGACTATATAATATTTACGATGTTTTCACGACTTGACCTCTGCTGACTTCATATGATCTTTGAACCCCACCAAAAAGTGAATAACAAAAAAACAAAAACAAAAAAAAGAAATAAAAAAAAAAAAAAAAAAAACAAGTCTTAGGAGGGACTCATACCCGGACCGTCTGCGTGTGAAACCGAGCTCTAATCCACTACGCCATAGAAGAAATCGTTCAGCTTACGGTATTTCTTACCCCGCTATAGTCATAGCATCCTTTCCACGTGTTCATAATTAGGTCATTTAAAGTAGTATTAATACTGTAACAGTTATGCTTGGGAACTTTTATCTTTGGAATGGTAGAAAAAGCTCTAACTTTACGTTGGTCACGAAACGCCGGACACAATTTGGAGGTAGCGCCCGCCCACTGTCTATTTTATTTACTAGGTTTTCGTAGTTGAACCTCTGCATGGGGACCTCATTTGACCTTCTACCTCAAACAAACTCATATGGTTCCCTCCCTACACATCTATTTACCAAGTAAGGGAAGGATCCATCATCCCTGTCTTGAAATATCGTGTCTTTTCAAGGTTTTCGGTTGTTAACCTCTGATAATCTTAAATGGCCTTTGACCTTCACTGAAAACAATAGGGTTCTTTCTTGCGATATTTTGAAGTTATATACCAAGTATGAAGATAATTCATAATTTGCTATCTTGAGATATTGTGTTTACCAGCAGATTTTAAGAATTTGCTATTGACCTCACATGACCTTTGACCTCCACCAAAACAATAGGGATCTTTCTTTTAATATAATAATCTTATATCCCAAATTATGAAAATTGTCTATCATTGCTATCTTTAGATATCGTGTTTACAACCAAGCGTCACAAACACACACATAGCACATACACACTCGTCCACGTAACTGCATAGATTCCTTTTGCTTTCGGCAAGAAATAAAATATCAACCCCTCTAAAATTACTTTCCAGACATAATATTTTGTCCCCAGAGAGTGAAAGGTTTACGATGGGGTAATGATAGAATAAAACTTGAAAACATGACTAAAGCTTGTCTAAACCATGACACATTTGCGATGAAATAAATATTTTTTGTATTTTAATGGACCAAAAAATGGGTTTATCAGGAAGCTAGAAGAGTGCACTTACCTACATCAATGCAAGAGGCATAGTAATCTTTTACCATTCTAATAGAATCCGGTTCGGAGGCAGATTTCGGTTTTTCAAACAAATCTTCAAAAGGAAGGAAATAAGTAAAAATGTACATTTCATCTAGACATTGCGGTTTGTTCACTTTTGAATATGGCGATAAAATGAAACGAAGCGAATACTTCTTATGTTGAAGTTAATTTCAGGACAGCGTGAGTGTGATAACATTTAATGTTACAAAAATCTCCCTTGCGCAATTTTGTAGAAAGACAGTCAAAGATACGGATATGTGAGACAGCCAGACATACAGAAGACTAACTGACGAAAACGCCGACGCACGAACGGACAAGAATCTACGTCGAATGGCTTTGAAGAAACAATTTCATAGCCATATTTACTTTGATGGGATGGAATACCAACACGTAATCCGTGGAGCAAACTCTGTTAGCTAAACTTCTCTATAATGCTTTTCAACTAACGTTCAAGCATGACCAAGTAAAACCCCACACAGCCAGTTTCTTATAGCAAACCGACATCTTACCTTTTAATGTAACCTGCAAATTTTCCCGTAAAACGGAGAAGGACGAGAAACTCGGCTGGTCCTCTGGTATCGTGTGAGATTTCGTCCATCCCCCACATGCATAGTCATAGAAGTCTTCACAGGGGTCTGCTTCTGTATTCATACTTTCTATAACTGCAGCAGCTAAAATATAACACAAAATGTAACAAGTGTTTAGTTCTAAAACCCGTAAATAATAAAGCTTCAAATTTTCGTCTCTCTAATGGGGTTCCATAAACTAAGTTTTTTTAATTTCTTGGGATGTTTAACGAGTAAAAAAGCTGAGAATAAACACATGACTGGAATGGCAGTGCATGAAAGTCAGCAAGTGTACCTTCTGATGAACTTTTCCAATTATTTCACCTCACCGGAACCGTCCCAGGCTTATCTGCTTGTTGGAATCAAAAACGTTTGATCATGCACTCTTTCTGCATCTAAACTACTTGTACCAAACACGTGCGTATTGTTTGTATTCACTTTTTGTATATGACTCATTCATTGCCGATAGTATAAGGTTGAAAGTAGAAGAGGGAGGGGAGGGGCGGGAAGGGGGGTCAAGAACGGAGAAATGACTTGGGGCAAAAGCATGTCAGCTTCATAATTTTAAAGTCTATAAAATTACTGGCTGACCGGTGGTAGTTGAGAAGAGGGATTTTACTGGTTCAAAATGTACCCATGCACTCCCCTCTGGAGTCGCAGCTATTGACCATGTAGGCCTTTTTCATCTAAATCATGTTTAATGACGAGCACTCTATCAAGTGTTACTTGGACTGGGATTCGTATCTAATATTTCAAAACTTCCAACAGATGACAGTCTACAGGAAAAGTTCTTTTACTTTACCCCAAAATATATTTTTCGTGCGGAGGTATCTAATTCTCACTTGGTGACTGCTCTTTGATTGACAGCAAAGTTTGAAAAATCAAAAGATTCAGAGGAGCTCACATTCCACACAATGCAAAGAGAGTGCTTGGATTACATATTAAAGCCTTATATGCTCACGAAAACATGGCATGAAGCATTAAAATAGGTTTATGGCTTCATCAGAGTAGCTTTACACAGTTATGGGAGGAGCTTAGTTGGGAGAACTGGAACTGTCTGGGATGACGACAATTGCCCTTTAAGGGTAATTTCTGGTCATAAACAAATCAACGAAGTATATGTCCTGAGGTAAACACGACTTTTGGAAACTGTTCATATTGATGTCTAATAAATATCGATTAACCGTTCGTATCTTACCGGTTTTGACACAATGCGGAGTGTCACATGACTGTTCCATTTGATGAATACATTCGCTGAGTTGTGTAGCGTTCTTTCCTTTTTCACTAGAAACAATTACTGGGCAGGAACAATGAGAAAAACAGTTATTTTAGGATACAGGTAAGGTGTAATGAACATTTAAAGAATAGCCTATGTAATGAATATGTATTGCATAAGTAATGAATATGTATCAGATGGATAATGAATATCTGATGAATGTGTTCTTTCTTATATTAGTTTAATTCATACAACAGCGAGTACAATTGGAACTCACATAGAATGATCGGCATTTTGTAAGATTTGGAGACACTAGGTACCCGTTAAACTTGTGGTTGGCCTTATGTTCTCGCCATTTCATATTGTTTCCTTTTAAATGGAGAGTTATTTGGCTACATTCAGCCTTCAAGTTTCCAATGTAGGCCTATGTCGTTTCAGTTACTTTTTTTCTTGGTATAATTTTACTCAATAAAGCATCATTCTTGTAAAACCATGTCACTGCATTGTTTTTGAGGAAGAAATACACAAACGACAAAGGCTTGGTGTTAAAATCAAAGTTCCAGGTTAGGAGACGGGCAATCGTCAGTTCCCCTTTCCATGAAGAAACCAAGGTTTCACATACTTTTTATACAATGAGAAAGATACCTATGGCGTGTGAGAACCCTTCAATAGATGGGAAAGGAGTATGAACATATTTGCACGAAATTTAATTACTCTTGTAAACGTATGCATCCATTTGAAAAATTGAAGTTGTCTCCCCTCCCCACCCCGCACCCCTTCTGTATGACGCCATCCAAGCGAGGAAGGTCAATCCACTTCGCCAAGTTCCTTCTCTTCTCAAATAATAATTTCATATTACATAAAGTCTACGTTATGATTATCCCTTATACAATGAATAAATTAAATGATTAATTTTTGGCCAAATTTCCAATTGGCTAATCATGATAACACGTAGCCATGGTCAGGGTGAAAGCATTCTGTAACAATACCTCCATTGAATTTTGAATCACTTCACTGCTTTTGTACAACTTAAGGTACATACAATGAAGGTGCAGTCCTTCTATCATGAAATCTTGTCCTCTCAAACTGACCATCTGGCTGCGATCCCTCGTTGGTTCAAAAGGTGCACTTGCTCCCATAAAATAGACAAAGGCAATGAAAGTGTGTTACCTTGCCAGGGCCGGATTTACCTTTGGAGGCACAAACCAATGTGGGGCCCCATTCGACTTTTATTCTTCACAAGACTACAGTGGCTCAAGTCACGAAAGGAGGGCAAAGGTTGTGTTTACTTTCAACCCCCCCCCCCACTCCATTGATTTCCTTCTTACGTACATGTAAGCCAACAAAACGAAAATTAGCACAGATGATCTCCACAAACTACCAAAAAAAAAACACAATAATGTAATTTTGTGGGGGTAACATTTTTGTGGGGCCCTTGGGCACGTGGCCCGCTGGCCCATGCTTAAACCCGGCCCTGAACCTTGCAACTTACTGAGGGCTATGAGAAGTCCTATAGCAGCTATTAGTAACAGTAGTGATAAAGTAAATAGCATTCTGTTGTTTCCATTAACTGTTTTTGTTTTTATATCCAGTCCATCCTCTAAGGCAAGCTGTGCCTTGCTGTCATTCCTCTCCGTCATTCTGAAGCAGATGATCCCTCAAAGAGACAGATGTAACTGGTTTCCTATTTCCTGAAGTAAAGACAAAAGATTGAGAGATGGAGAATTTCATCATAGGCGTATGAAGAGGGTGTCATGGGGCGGCGGCCCTTTCCCTTACAAACGAAAATGTCGATACAAGACTAAAACGTACCTCGCCCCACCCCCACCCTTCTTCTGCAACTAAGAACAGCTTCCTTCATATACGTTATGGAATAACTTTTCCTTCAATGTCCTTGCAAATCCTCGTAGTAAACTCCTGTAATAAGACTGAGCGGGCTTACCACCAGTACCCTCCGATTCAAAACCAATTCCAATCCGTGTTTCCAATTCCAGACCAGTTCCGATTCCGGCCATTTGACAATTAAGCATACACTTTTAATACTTTTTTCACGAAAATTTGTTTGAAAGGGTCATTTCAGGGGTCAATTTCATACAGTCTTCCCAATTCTGTAATTTAGTTGACTGTTTGTGACCATTCATGTATTAAACTGTGCGCAAATAAGAATGCAGCCCTAAGTGAAAATTACGTAACTTCAATTTTTGTGGACTCTGCTGTAACTGGCTCCGAGTC
>WURT03015065.1:2104-13646 GCA_009936505.3 Holothuria glaberrima | reverse complement strand
AAAGATGTGTACAAAGTGTATTTCAGACATCAAAGCTCAAAGCTCATTGTCTAAAAGAATAGGTACTGAGCCATCTTTGCCAGAGAAAACTAGGCAAACTTGTACTAAAATTGCCAAATTTTCCCATTATTCTGCATGAGAAACTGGCTTTGTAGTAACTCAGGAGAGGGGTTGTTGCTTTCCCCCTAGCCTCCCTGCCAGGTGCTTCCTTGTAAAGCAAAAGTATGTTATCCCAACTTGAATTAGCATAGCCCCCTTTCTTTATGTACACTTATAATGGCTCAAAAATCATGGCAACTTTTTTTTATCACTGAATCTCCAAAACTCCCTTATTTTGGTGTTAATCTATAAGCCTCGATACTTACCTCCTGTTTACACCTATAGGCCTAATCCCCTCTATACCCACAATAAGACCCCATAAACTGACAGCACAATGAAGGAGGGCACCCTCCTGCTGAGGGCAGCCTCTCTTGTTCTCATATCACCATGACTTCTCCATGTAGATTTGTTTAACATTAAAGGCAAGCTTGATACCTCCTTGGTTTAATGTCTGTAATTCATTTTATATGTTCTGAAACATTTAAAGACACACTTCTAAGGGAATGAGGATTTAGATTTGAACCGGTGGGCCTACAAATTGCTGATATTTCAAAAGACAATTGGGGAGGATGCAATATTTAATTAATCATATAATACATAAAAAAAAATGGCAATAATACATTTAAATTCTTTCAAGGATGACTCATAAATTTGCATGTTAAGCAACAAAATTATGATCTCTTTGTTTTCCTGTTAGTCGCTGTTTACATAGAAGATTCCTTATCATAGTGTGGGATCATGTTTTTGTTGTCTTTGTATAGCACTGTATGTACTGCATGTACTGTACAGTGCAGAACTATGCAAAATCCTTTCACTGTGAAAACAGAGCAAAGGTATCAATATGTTCATTATAAATACTCTGTCTGATTTTGGTTGTACCTGCATTGTGATTTGACATGTACCCAAGTAAGTGTCTGTAATTTGCTGACATAGATACTGGATTTTGAACATGAATAATGCAAACTAGTACACTTTTATCAACATTCTGAAAATTGTGTGCATTAGGAACAGTAATTGCCTCAATTCTGGCACAATATGCTGTATCTGCTGCCATTGTCACTCCCACTGCCACTCCAACAGCCACCATCATCATCATTGTCATTATCATCATCATTGTCACCATCAAAATAATTAGTAAAAGAAGAAAAAGAGTACTTTACTTGTAGGGTGTTTAGACTTATGATTGTCATACTACAACAGATTCCCACGAAAAGTCACAGCAGCACTAGGCTGTTATTGTTACCCTTTCTAAAAGTGATTTTCTCCAAGATTAAAGCATATACCAAACATTTCTTTGAAAACAACTGATCTGTCATCCCACGCCAACTGCAGCCCCTTCCCCACCCATTTAAACATCACCCACTCCTTTACATTTAGGCTACTGGCAATACCACTATAATACAGCTGTTAATATACTGTATTTGAAGCTACCAGAGACCATGGAAGTACCACAAAGTGCTTCTATCATTTTCATACTAGGACCTTTATTACTGGTATCATTTTAAATTGCATAACTGCAGGTGCTGCAACAATTTTTCCCTGTCACATATCAAGCTTGGGGAACAGGTGAAGTAGCACCACATATATATATATGTCAGCACCTGGAGGTAGTGGCAGATCATTCCAGTTTTCTGGCTCTCTGCCAGACTTTCTTAGTTCTCACCTCCAAGTACATAAACAATGTACCAAACATACACAAGTTTGGCCTTCCATAACCAATAACGTTTACAAGAACTTGCCAGGGAAGTGTAACATGTCTAATAGTCATGCTTGCCAATACACCTACCACTGACATGAAGTCCTTGAACATACAAATGTTACACCTCCACTACTGTAATTAACTGATCCATCCAAATAGTGCACTGACTGCAGTATGCAATTGGTGGCATACCACACAACATTTCAGATCTTTGGAAAATCCATGCCAAGGGTAAAGGAATCCAGAATAGCTTCAAAAAAATCATCAAAAGTGAGTAGGAGTTATTTACCAACAATACCTTTTGACAAGCAGCAGGGTTTCAGATCCCACATCCACCTACATGTAAAGTAATATTTTGAGTCATGAGGTACTTTTGTGTAACTTGCCATTCACCTGACAACCTTAAAGCCACCCACTACCTATAACTGAACAGTAAAAGTGTTTATATGTCTTGTGGCAAAATTAGATCCCTGGGTCACACTTCACCAAGAAAGAATTCAACATACTTTCTGCAGAGATATGTTGAACCAAGCAGTAGTTCAACCAACCAGTAGTAGTCTTTCTTGATTGAACCCACTCAATAAAACCTTGACTTCTGAGATGTCTGGTTGCTACCACAAAATAGTAACCACAACAAACAGCAAAAAAATAACAAAACTCCCAGACAATCCCTGACCTCAAATTTAGGTGAAACTGGCCTATTCTGGGCACATACCCAAGTGATGAGGTCATAGAATGGTATGTTAATTACTTCTTTATTCTCTGTGCATTTAACAATTTAAGGAAACTTCCCAACCAAACCTGCAAGTGACACCCTAGAGAAAATAAGCAGCCAATTGTGAATATCAGTTGTGCCCTTGCACAACAGCAATATACACCCAGCAGCTTGGATAACTGAATACAAACCCAGTGATACTTAAGTTTTGTGCTTGAGTCAAACAGGCCTCAAATGCATAGAATAACCACCATACTGCACTCCTTTTAAAATTCCTTGCCCTTATCCCATTTCTTTTCAAGACAAGTTATTGCAGAAATCTGAATTTAAAACTGTAACTTTAGGCAGAAATATTAGGGCTCTCCTTTGCCAATTTTCACACATTTTCTTTTTTCCAATTCATGGGTTTATTTACAGCTCATCATGGTGCAGTAGTCATGTGCATTTTCATCAACAAAGATAGCCTTCACTTCCTCATACCACCATTCAAACAATCATCACTGCTATTGGTATGTCACCTATGTCAACAATTTTCCATTACAGACAAAATTTCATGACTTTCCCTGCACTTTCTATTATGACAATTTAAAATTCTAACATTGGCTGACTTTACATAACTGTGTCAACCCTGCCAACCACTTCAGGCAAGGAAACTGGAATTTTTGCACTGTTACAAGAATGGATGTTTTATCATTGCCTTTCTGACCAACTAAATTTGTAACCTGTAGGCTACAAATTTTGATAAATTGCATTTAAAGGAAGAATGCAGTCACCCCAATAAAGAATTATATAGTAGACTATCCTATTTCCTGAATGGCTCTTGAGAATCGTGTGACAGTATTTTTCTCACTCAATTGTAAAATTTACAGGGAGCAACTGCTCGGTTTACCTTGAATATGCAATATATATGTCCTAAAATATCATGAAAGATACCTGGAAGAGAAAGGATTTGTGACATTTAGCTTTTGTTTCAAAATAAGTTTGGGTCAACTGCTTATGACCTTCAATCTTAAGTGAGCATCCTGCAATCTCTTCACCTACCCCCTTCTATTGATTTTTCAATCTTTCTCAGTTGTTAAATACAGCAGACTGCATTCAATCAAGTGTTTGTTAAGTGTACACAATATTACCAGGTAAAATCTTTTGAAGTTACTGAAGCCATATTAGAGGCTTAGTGAGTTTTTCAATGGAAGGAATTACCTGTCCATCTCACCTACTGTGGCTAGACCTAATGCTATTCAACAATTAACAAGGGTCTGGTTGATGGGTCTTTAACATTTAATGTTGTAATAGGATCTCAGGGCAACTGAGGACAAACCAGTGACTCAGGTTGCTGTCCATTAAAATGCGGTAAGTACTCTTCACTGTACATTCCATTTAGAGCAAGGAGGATTAGAAGGTATTAGAGTGTAAGCCAACAATGGCTTCCTCTGTAGCCTATCAATAAGGATAAATCCAATTTTACAGTCACATACAAAACTTGCTGTGCTGCATGTACTGTGCACAGTTAGTTGACAAAGCTTTCTGTTGGGATTGCTTCTCTGTTTGGCTATTAAGATCACACATAGTATGTTCTTTTCAGCCAGTCAAGAATAGGACCACACATGATGGACCCATGATGTAGAGGTCTGAAGGTCAGGGGGTTGGTCATGTTCAGTCTACGTTGTCCCCTGGGGATGTAGCTCCTTTAGAGAGCAGAAGTCCTTCAGGAGCATATATTTGGTTTTTGCCCTTTGGCTCTTCGCCAGAGGGTCGAGGGAACTTTGGAAAAAGTGTTTTAAAGTCAGGTATGCATAAAGCTTGCTGTGCTGCATGTATCTACGGTTGCAATGTGGCAGAGAGTTCTACTCTAAGCTGCTGCGCATCAATGTGTTTCGCATGTCCATGGATTCAAATCCCGCTCAATGCGCATGGGCTTTTCTCCAGCCACAACTGGAAAAAAGGCTGTGGCCGGCTCGACTTGAAACAAATGGTTGGAAACTGGGCTGTTAAACCTCATCTAACCTAACCTAACCTAACCCACTTGGCTTGCCTCTAAAATCAGTTGTCCAGCCGAAGGTAGTTGTAGCCAGACTGAAGCTCCCTGAGTGAAGAGTGAACCAGTTAACTAGCCAACTTTGCATTTTGCTGCATGCACACAGTTGACTGTTTGACAATGAAACCTACCCCAGAAGCTTTCTGATGAGACGGATTCAGTTTTTATTTTACATGCACAGGTTTTATGAAGAGAATTGTGAATTACGCCTCTGCCTTTAATATTACCCTTGTCAAGACCAGTTAAGTCCAAGATACTGTACACAATGAACTCTAAGCAGTAAAGAAAGAAAAATGGCCGTAAGATAATAATTAGGGGTAGGTAATAATCTAAAATAATTTTTCATGGCTCTTAACAAAAATATCATTTCATAAATGGTTCACAAACCTTAAGTAGGATATTTTTTGGAAATACTTTGTTCTAGTGATATGAAAAGAGGCTTAGAGCCCCATTTGTGAAGCCATAATTCATTTTAAAAAAAATGTTACACGCAAGGATATGCATCTTTCATGAGAGCGATTGAGCCTGAATTGCCTTGTACAGTTGGATAGCAGGGTGTACAATGGTGCTTAACGAGTCATAGTTTATAAGCATTTGGCACCTGAATACAAATCTTGCATTTGAAAATTCTGTGCACATTTGCAAACGATTTGGTTGCATTTTACAACATTGATCACATCTCACTTTGCCACAATACAGTAGCTGGTCAAGTTGTTAGACAATGGACATACAAAATGTGCAGCAACAGTGACCTGAAACTCGACCATTTGTACTGATATTACAAAGTCAATGAAACTCAAACCGCTAGACTAAACACTAACCTACCAATTCCCAGTCATTCAAACTGGGTAAGTTCCATGCAAGAAAAATATGTTTACGAGTAATATAGCCTGACAAGAGACAGTACAGCATGATGCAAGAACTTTTTCCAAAATTGCACATGATGTCAACAAGCATTAAACTAAATGTAACCAATCCGTCTTTCAACTATACCCTAATAAAATGGTTGCAACATGAGGGAACTTCTTGGTGTGTTATTTTTAACTTATATTTAAGGATAACAGCAGCTTCCAACACAAACATATATGACTGACTTAAATGCAGTACCATCAATGGATGTTATTACGGGTAAGGGAGGGTTACAATTGAAGAAAAGAGGCAAGGGAGGAGCAATGTAAATTCCTATCTTCTGCCTGGCCTCACAAGTATCTTTTCCAATGTGTTCACAATTCACACTGAGCAGAGTATATTTCTCAATCATTAAACATGCCAGGGAATATGTTAATTCTGTCTGGGGTTAATAGTGTAATAACCCTTAAAGTGTCAAGACTGTCTCATGATTGACACCCACGTAATCCCCCCCCCTCTCCATCCCAACAAATGTGACCAGGGTGTTATTACTACATGATTTATGCTGTTTATAAGACTTCTTAGAATGAAAATTTTTGAAAGCATTATCTATCCTTTATTGACATTTTTAATACACAATGGAATATTCTGACAACAGCATTCCTTTACCAAGGATTGATACAAATGTTTCAGTTTCCAAATGAGTGACTCATTCTTCCAAATCACAATAATATGGCATATTTTCACAAATTTTACCAACATCACTATCCAAACAAACAATGATTCATACTGTACTGTATAAATTAAGTCTGCCATACCAAAAGGAAATGACTTTGCTGCATAATCTTTCCAAACAGACCTACAACACAACTGTAGGCATGCAGACAATCTTATTCTCTATTATTTACTAGTTTTCTTCAAAAATACTATGCATTTTCAAGTTTATCAACCTGTATGTTTGTTTGACTCCAAATTGCAGCATCAGGACTACTGATGGTTTTAACCTTCCTACTGTATTCACACAATCTGTTGTGGTCCACCCTTCCTTTCGACATATACAGGATATTGTTGAATGGTAGATTTGCCACAGAGCGAAACTCTCGTCACCATGAACTTGCAGTACCATAGGACATACAGTATATCACACTCCCACAACACATCACACAGTCAGTAGTAATTCTTGTATCCATGTATCTTATATGACACAGTGAACTGTGATGTTGCTATAAAGTACCAATTCTGCAGTATCCATACTATTTGGCACTGTGCCTGTACTATGATTAAATGTCCATAAACATCTATCATTCAATGTTAGGATACACTTCAATTGACCTTTTGCAAACATCACCTCCTTTCCAAATCTAAGAACCAGACATGCATATTTGATATCCTTTGTTACAAAGACACTGAAATACTTAAAGGCAATCAAAGTCATTGGTTTTATCTGTAATCTCCACAAAATCCCCAAAACTCCCTGGTTTGGGAACCTACGAGCCCCGATACTTACCTCCCATTTACATATGTAATCCCCACTTACCCGCAACTAGACCCTGGTAAACTAATAGCACAATGGTAGAGGTCGTCCTCATCTAGAGGGCACCCTCTACCATTGTGCTATTAGTTTTCTAGATGAGGACGACCTCCTAACAAGGATGTAGATCCCAAAGGTTTAGGAGTCTACAATACCTTATACGCATTTCCCCAAGAAAAAAGAAGGAACTAAACACTGCTCTTGAAAGTAGAAAGCACAAACACTACGAAAGTAGACCAAGGCTGTTTCAGAAAGAAACTTACGGTTGTTCCCATAAGTTTCACTTATCATGGAGAAGTTCCATTGACATTAAAGGTTGAGCGTTACCCTTTATGAAACAGCTAAGGCCCACATAGGGTTCCAAAAGCTTTCCAGTGAGAGCAGGTGTATTTGGACCCTGCTTCATAAAGAGTTACGATTGCAGTCTTATTATTAAAGCTTGATCTTCAATGCAATAATCCTCTTGAATATCAAACTTAAGTTTGAGTGTAACCTGTTATGAAAGAGGGCCCTGGACTGAATGTGTGACAAATGTGGAATGAACCAGGTAGAGAGCTAAAAGGGCAATAGTGCCACCTGTGCTAAGAGTTTGCCAGATAGGTATTGTAGGGCAGTTTGGGGAAATATATACATATAAATAGGAGGTAAGGAGGAGCAAAAATGGACTAAAGAATTACCTCAGTTTCAATTCTTTGCCATCATCATCTAACATAATGGTTCCTACCGGGGGCATTATTGCCCTTGGGGGTTATGCAACTCAGGGGGCAATGACTGCTAAGGGGCAGCAGGAGGGTGTTTTGAAAAAATAAGTTATTAAGTGTAAATCGTGGCCTTTCAAGATTCCAAAAGGTTTCCTCTAGCTGAGCTCTCAAACTAGAACTTCGCATGAAATGGCGATACTGTAACATCAAAAGGTAAAGGCTATATAATGTAGGTCTATTAAACATTCCCTCCACAGGTTCACTTCAAAGTATGTGAATTATCTTTATTGGTAAATGCCAATTTTGTCTGTCTTATTTTTGCCTGTGAGACTGCTTGAGTAGCAATGGTAAGTCTTTTAAAGCCTCATGCAATCCCTACCATTCTTCTCCATCCTTCCCCCCACAGGAAAATCTCCTTGCAGCATCAAATGGTACTTCCAAATTAGTAAATATTTAAATACCAAATGGTCTAAGGGTGATTTCTGCTATCTCACTAGTGCTCATTTAAGGTTATTCGGTAATTGGAAGATAAATCAAAAGTTGGCTGACAGTGCCTCATTTTTGTGTGGACAATATCATAAACACCCCAGAGCTTCCACTGGAAGCTCCTTCCAGGGGCTTTATGTCCCAGTCCCCAATGGTGCATTGCCCATGAGCCCTCTTGGGTGCATAGCCTACACTCCAGAAGAGCCCCTGGCATCTGTTAAATTCCAAAAAAGTTTCTCCGCACCTGTCCCCAGTTTTGTAATTTGCCGTCAGACAAGTAACTCAGATTTTGAATCTCACCTCGTTTTGCTAGGTACTGTACCCTGGGTCAGACCCACACTTAAAGACAATGTATAGGCCTATTTCAACACGTTTCTTTGCCATTTCATTCAAAGAAATATTACGCTATCGATTGGGGTGGGGGAGGTGGGCAGCATTTACCCATCCACATTCTGCAAAAGAGGGCCATGAACTGAAAAAATTTGGGACTCCACAGATCAAACACAACTAAATTAAAATATTACAAGATGTTTAAAGATAAATGCCAAACATATCTATGCTTTGTTGACAGAGGTGATATAGTACATCAGTTAACAGTGCAAATATCAGGAGTCTGATTGTCATAACACTGAGTTAAAATAAACCTAATATTCTCCCAAATTCTCCCCAATAAATCCTAATATTTTCCAAAATTCTCCCCAATAAATCTATTTTAATGACTTCTTCTAGTTATCCCAATATGATGGATTAATAACAGTCTTCAATCTGTATGCAAAAGCACACAGCTTGTTCTTCTTAAAGTTTGACAAGGCTGTTGACCATGTGGGATGCAATTTTTTTGAATGACGTTTCATCTACTTTGGCTTTAGTCAAAACTTTCATCAGTAGGTCTCTGAAAGTTCTTTGTTTGTAACAATGGTCATTCTAAAGTAATAGTGCCGGTAAACTCTACTGTAAAATGCAAATTGTAAAAAGTGAAATGCAAGCGAAATCATTCAGTTTCAGGGCTCCAGTGACCTCAATTGATTTTCACACTCTCGAATATAATATACAATATTTCCAAAGAATAATCTGTATAGTGCACAGCATATATGACACAATTAAAATTTTGAATATTCTGATAACACCATACTCTTTCATACAGCTTTTTAATCCAGTATCAAATTATGGGATTCTACTCTAGTTCCAAAGGACACATGCTAAACAAAAATAACTCATGTGATCACCTCTGACTTCTACCACAAAATTATTTTATTTTCTACCTCCAGCCTTTCATAATTTACCTTGATGGAAAACAATAAATCAATTATATACTTTTTAGTTCAACAAATGAAAAAACTACAGCAAAATTTTCTGGATTTGAATACCTTCTTCCCTGTAACGGAGTGAGATAAACTCTCTGTGAGGTGCTCTTACAACAAGAAGATATATATTTCCACTGCACTGTGCTAATGTACAGGTAGAACGGTATACCATTTAATACTTATAACAGGGAGCTGTAACAACTTCATACACTCCTTAGGCCAAAATTTTGAGCCCCTACAATGAATTTTTGTAGACACAGAGTAAAACCAGACTTATAGACTGTTTCTGTTTTGTGGTTTAATGGAATTTGAAATATGAAAAACAAGAAACCAAAATACTCCCTATATTACAGAGTCAATCCTTTACAACTGTTTTGAGCTGTACAAGTTGATAATAAATCATATGTTATAACAAGACAACTATTTTGATTGACCTAAACATCTCTGTTGGAATTAAATGGCAAATATGTGAAATACACCACTCTAAATTCTTTCAGTGTAAAACTCCTAGTTCTGAATTTATATTTTAGGATAGAAAGTCAATCTGTTTTCCAGAACTATAAGCTTATTATAGCACCAGTACCTAAGGGGGACATCAATTTCCTCCTTCTAATGAAATCGAAACAAACTAGATAACATTATCTTCCGCCTCTTATTATATCAGAATTCCCCTCCTTGCAGCAGTCTCCTCCAACCTCATGTGCATAATATCCAGACACAAACAAATGCAGTAGGAACACACACACTCTGATCAGACAGACAGTACAAGGCACTTCAGACATTGACTACAGTAGATGATATATTATGCATATTCGCATCCATGGGAACTTGTAAGAGCCTATTCAACTACTTATATCTCATAATCAAGAGACTCCTTTCTTCCTCATCTTTACACATATCATCTTCAAGTTGTGAACTGAATTTTAAATCGGCTTAACACTTTAGAAATTCCACGAACTGATACATTTGTGGGAAGAGCTATGCGTGATACTGTGCAGTTTAATACAATGCCATAATGAGAAAGACGAAACTATGAACAAATTACATGCACTGCCTTCAGCCAGCCTGCAGAGACTACAACTACTGCTCAGCTTGTGACTACATCATTACAATCTATTGAATCATACACACACTGTCCAGCTTTATGGACATACTGTATAGGCCTAAACTTTGTACTTTTAGTACAATGATGGAAAATAATCTACATTTTTTGCTTTACATTGATCAAAATTTATATCAAAAAAGATATTTTTTAGAGAAAACCCTAGTCACATTTTATTGTTTTTTGTTTTTTTTTTTTTTAGTTTCTGTATCTCTTTTGGCTTGGAAGGTAGAAGGGTAACAACGATCATCAATTCGTAAATGCACACTCATCAAACAGATGCCTAATATGAACACCCTAAGATTACTTCAAAGTAATCTTACAATTTCATCAGTGTGCCACCCTGGAAGAACCCTGGAGGGAATTCCTATCTATTACCAACAGTCTTTCTATTAATTGAAGCATGAAGCATCTACATTATTAACATCTAATTTTTAGAGGATCTGTTTTTTCTATCTCTGGACATTTGTCAAGAGAATGCAGTGGCTGAAAGTATGGTGCACATAAAAACAATTATTCTCAGCCTGCAGGCCCGTAGCTGAGAGAGGGCCAAGGGGGGGTGCAAAGCCCCTGAAATTTTTGCCTAGAAAGTTTTTAGGTGCCATTGGACTTGATATATTTTTACACATTTGCCTCTCTGGAAAATTTTTGCCCCCCCCCCGAGCCATTTTGTCCCCCTTCAGTACCTTGTCTGGCTACGGGCCTGCCAGTCTGTAGTGTGAGGAAAATGTTTGAACTGATCCTTGTACGCTGATCATGAACAAAGGACTTTCATGTGTACAAGATAGTAAACATGTGCCTCTACAATAGCGTGTTGCACAGGGCAGGGTATTTATTAGACCTGTACATATTAAATTCTATTGAAATTTAACTGTATGCAGTCATTATACCATTTAAAAGCAGGATATGATGAAGACATACATACAGTATAAATCATTACTAACAAGCCTGGAAACTCTTATCTTTATTTTGTGCCCATGTCAAAGGTCACTTCCACTACACACACACACACACACACACA
>WURT03015043.1:0-16154 GCA_009936505.3 Holothuria glaberrima | reverse complement strand
AGAGGAGAGAGAGAGAGAGGAGAGAGAGAGAGAGGAGAGAGAGAGAGAGGAGAGAGAGAGAGAGGAGAGAGAGAGAGAGGAGAGAGAGAGAGAGGAGAGAGAGAGAGGAGAGAGAGAGAGAGAGAGAGGAGGAATCGTTAGCTCTGAAGACGGTTGAGTATATCATGGAAGTACATGTGCAGAAATTGCGCAGAAAGCATGCGTGGCGCGGTTGCCATGTTTTGAGATGGGGAGTCCATGAAGCACAAAACTGATAAGGCGCCATGAAGACTGTTTGAGGGCATTGGGAAGGGGCGCCTGTAACTCCTCTAACCATAGTTTTAACATGTAGTCTCATATTACTTTCTTCACCTTCACATTAACTGAAAGCAAAAAAAGCCCTGATATTCACTAGACGATTGTATTTCTTCTATAGGGATCAAAGTACTACGAAGATAAATTCAAGTTATATGGTCGTCTTTTTATGACCCATCTTCTTGGAAAACCAACCATCCGTGTCAGAGGATCGGATAATCTTCAAAAAATTCTTCACGGGGAGGACGAGATAGTCTCGATGCAAGTAAGAATTTTGGACTTTGAAAAGAAGAAACTATACTGATGAAACTTCTCTGTAGATATAGTGAAGATTTACAAGATAAATGGCATTTTGCTAACAACAACTTACAAAAATTATCTTTGGTTATCAAGATATTTATTTACCTTTCAAGAATGACGATGGAAGACTTGAAGCAAGTCCATAATGGCATAAAAGAACAGAAGAAAAATTGTAATGTTTACTGCATCAAAGAAAATAATTGAAACAATTGTACAGAACTGTGTGGAAAATGTCCTAATTATTGTGGCTTTATGACATCATTACAGACTTACTTAAATTTATTTTACTATGGCAGTCCCTCTGAGGGCAAAGATAAAAGCTATATCTCGGAAAAGAACAGGGTGTTAAGATGCTGTTAGGTATAACTTGTTTATAATACTTTCTTCTCCACTTTTCATACATAGCAGTATATGTTAAATCTCTCCTTTCAATTTTCTTCGTTTGTTGTAATTTATGAAAAAAATATGAACTGAATCATACACTTAAGACCACACCGAGTTTCTAATACATTCTAGCTAGTTACCTCCGTCATTGTAAAGCTGATACTACCTGATTATGTCATCCAAGGAAATTCCCTACAAATTTATCATAAGAAAATTTCAAGGTTTGGGAATAAAGCTAATTTAATTGTCACGATAAATACAGAAAACAAGAGTAGCTTTTTACATGATAGCCTTTCCTCTTATCTCTTCTATGACTATCTTACTGTAAAACATTAAATTTGACCAAAGGCCAAGGTTAGTTTCTTTGATTTAATCAATTCAATTAGCTCCAAATTTGATTTCAAGATTGATATGCTGAACATAGTTAAACTATAGCAGTAGTCAATTTAATTTATTTACTTATATATCTGATAACATAACAGACTTCTATATTAAAGAAATTAAACATCATTGTTCTCAAAAAATGGCAATTTAAAAACATATTAATCTTTCTGCGTTAGTTGTAACGTTTGTAGTCTATATGTTCATTCATTTGTTTTCTTTAAGCCTCTTTTTTAATTTTTCGTTGCATATATACGGTGTTTAGGTATGACAATTTTCCTTTCATTTACTCCTACAGTACCCGAAAACCATTACGAGTATTTTGGGTAAACACACTCTGGTCCAAGCACGAGGGCAAAACCATGTGACTCTACGGAAGAGAGTAGCCACCGCATTCACACACACTGCTCTAGAAGATTACGTTCCTTTACTTACCGTAAGTTTCGGGTCCATTTGTTTGAAAGTCAGATTAGTAACCATGTCCTTTAAAGTTTAAAGTATTATTCGAGTCATTGTGTCAGCTGGAATTTAATTTATCAGTCTTCATTTAGTCATGAAAAAATCCGGGTGCAATAGGCGGGATTACCATTACTGACAAATCTTCATTGCATACGTGTTTCCCATTTTTAAGGTGTACGATTCCGATAACAAGTATCGCATTCGGCTACAAACAGTTGAAGAACTCTCCTTAAAGTCAAGGTGTGCTTTTGACGTTTCTAACTTAAGCACCCGCCCTTGAAAAAGATTGTTACACAGAACGTGGGCCTATTTACAAGGCTTTACCATGATAGAATCAATGTTTTATATAGCTCTCTCCCGTCTCTGTGATTTTGTTGGGGGGGGGGGGGATATTTTAAACTACAAATCTTGTTGTTGATATGTATCTTATAGCCTTTTCCTCTTTTGCAGGAACCAATAAGGACAGCAATACACAAGTGGTGTAATCAAAGTAGGACAATCACCTTCCGCTCCATGCAGGAATTAATTTGTAGAATAAACGGTACCGTACTGTGTGGCTTTGATTACAGCGACGAAGACATCTCTGAGATTACAGGATTGATTCTGGATATTGATCATGGTATCTTAGCTATGCCCATCAACCTGCCTGGTACGAATTACAATAGGGTACGTTGAGAATTCTATGAAATTTTTAAACAAAGTTTGAGGCTAAATATAATGAATCGGTCGTTAAACTATTCTTAACTTACTCGGGTAGAGGCGCTTGTCTTCAGACGTTTTGGTTTTGACGAAGAGAGAAACCTATACATCATGATGGCGTGCATATATATTTGTGTGTGAATCATGACGTTTAGCTCGTCAGCACGATATCTTAAGAAGGGAAAATTTGCCAATTTACATGCTTAGTATGTAGATACCCATACCAAGGAGGTTCTACAAGTTCCTTGTAGGATCTCCTTGCCCATACTGAGAGGAAGAACCCTTTTGTTCCTAGTGAAGGTCAAAGGTCATTTGAGATTATTTGAGAGGTCAAATATTGAAAACCTTGTTAACTTAATATCTCAAAATAGGAAGCATAGGTACTATCCATACTTGGTGTGTAAACCTTTTGTTTTTGGTAAAGGTCAAAGGTCATCTGAAGTCATCGAATGTCCACCTTTGAAAGTCGTTAAGTACAATACATCATGATAGGAAGCATGGGTACTCCTCATACATAAAATGTAGACTTGTTGCATGAAGAAACCAGTTTGTTTCTAGAGGAGGTCAAAGGTCATTGAGATTACCAGAGGTCAACAATGAAAATTTTGTCAGTATAAATTTTCAAGATAAGAATTGTGCATAATCTTCATAGCACGTACATATATCGAAAGGAAGTACCCTATAGATTTCCAAAGGTCATCCGAGGTAACCAGAGGTCAATTGTGTAACTACATTGTGTCAAGGTGGGAAACATGGATACACTTTATATTCAGCATGTATATGTTATATATGGAGAGAAAGTGCCCTATCATTTTTGATGGAGGTCAAAGTTAATGTGAGGTCACAAGAGTTCAAATTCTGAAAACCTTTGCTAGAATGATATCTCACGCTAGAAAGCATGGATACGTTTCATACGATGCTATTAGATGCATGATATAAAAAGGAAGATTGTTATTGTTTTTGGTTGAGTTCAAAGGTCATCTGACTTTACCAGAGGTCAATCTTTCGAAATCTTGTTGGTAGTGACATCTCAAGGTAGGAGACATGGGTATTCTCCATGTATTGAGTATGTAGGTGCATTACATTGAGAAAAGTACCCTATTGCTTTTGTGCGAAGTCAAAATTCATTTCACCTCACTATATGTCAAAATCTGAAAAAAATTGTGTGACAGAATAATCCATGCTTGGAAGCACAGAAACCTTTGATACTGTACATGGTGTAGCCTATGTATTTGTCATATTGAATGCAAGAACCCTGTAATTGATTTTGTGAATGGAAGGTTATTGTGAAAACCTTAGGGTATGGATATTTCTCATTGGTCTCTAGGACATGTACATATGTTTGGAGCTGCTGCTGTTCTGGTGAAAGCTGAAGTTTTGTCAAATGAATACATCAAATCCTCGGTGCAATTTTACGTTCTGCTTTGACTTTTGTAACAACACCATACAACGAATTGATTAGAACCTTTGGGCAGCTTTAATGGCCCCACAAGAAAATGTTAAATGTTCCCTCGTGCTGATGTTAAACAAAGTCAAAAAGGTGGGCTTATGAAACATCAGGTCTCACAGCTGGGTAGTAAGCTTGCAACTTAATTCCATTGGCTTATTCAATAATTTGTCTTATTGATTAGCCTTGCAAAAGTCCTCAAACGTGTAGTTTTTTCAGCTCATAGCATGTAAACAAGAAAAAAAAAAGGAAAAAAAAAACTTTGACAGAAGTCAATGAGAGCCACTAGGCAGGCTGTCACACGGCATAACAACATGCGGACATAGACGTCTAAGGAGTCTGACCAATTGATGAGTAATAGTTTAGTTAAAGTCCATGCAATGAGTGTGACGGTATAAATTAGGGGTTTTAGGAGGTTAATGGCCTCGATGACTTGAATTTATACTCCTATGGTAGTAAGTCTAACATGAATGCTCTGCTTTCAAATTTCTGTTTCCTCGAATCCTCCACGGGATATTTTAGTTACGGGCCAGGCCCTGGGACCACCACTTGAAAACCTAGGTTATCCGATGGCTCTTTGGCCTTTATGGATCCTTTGACTGTACAAAAAAGTAACTTGTTCAAGGCCCAAATGGGTCTATCGTGAAAATAAGCATAAAACCAACAGAACCATTAGATAGCGAAAATCATGTGTAATCAAGACAACTACCGAGGGTAATACATGTGCAGAATCCGAACTCAGACCCTTTTCGTTCCTATACGAACTTGAAATTTTCTCATGTCCGACTGACTCATACTATACTTCTGTCAGAGGCCTCGGAAGTAAAATTGACACATGATCATTAGTCTACAACCTGCGTCCAACCTGCGTGTCCTAATATAGTAATTGTCCCTTGCACGGTGCGTTTGTAAATTTATGTAGTAGCCCGACCTGCCTCTTACACGGCTATTATAAAACACTAAAAGGTTTTCGACCTAATTTATGAGATGTTATGATATTCGCGTTAAGTTATATGTTATTCCACTTTATCATAATCCGACAATGTAGTTTCGTGTTCAGACAGACTTAAAATTGCTGCATGTATCTAAATAGTAATACTGATAGGAAAACACTTAGTACCATCAAACAAGTGATTGTTATGATAACTTAGTTAAGAAGCGAACACCTGCACTTCTTCCTTTCTGTTCATTATTATAGAGAGAGAAGTGACACTGAATTAAATGTCGCAAAAAACTGTAATCGCTGAAATATTCACGTTAGGTCACAAGGTTTGTTTCTAGGGTAAAGATGCACATTGGAAAAGGATTAAAATTCAGTGGCTCTTGACGTAGACATCTGCTGATTGATAAAACGGTTGTTGGAAATGATAGACAAGCGATCACGCAGGGTTTACCCCTCAAAAGATAAACTATGTCAACTTTTCGGTGCCCTTCAAGTTTATCACAAAGTTGTTTACTGAGGCCTCGGGTCAACAGCTCGAAAACTAAATACGAGATGTCAGCTAGGGTATTCTCAGAGGGCATTCCCATGAACTGTTGTTACAAGCTGTAAAACGTTCTCCAAACCTAATATTATGTTAATAATGTACTCTCATTTTAGGCTTTAAAGGCTGGTAAACTACTTCGAAAAAAAATCGCTGACAGCATTCGAATTAAGGAACAGCTATCCACCGAAGAAGATACACCAGATGTTTTACGGAAGCTAATGGATGCCGATCAATCCTATTTCGGCGGGAAAGGCGATCTCCACGAGATCGTATCTGACAACGCTTTCGATTTGCTTGTTTTGGGTTTCGCTTCTCTTGCTAGTGCTTGCACATCGGCAGTTCTGGAGCTTGCCAGAAACCCAGAAGTTATCCAAAACATTCGAGAAGAAATAGAATCAAACGGACTTTCTGATCCCAACGTTCCCATTCTCCATAAAAATGTGGTGGATTGCAAGTATGTGAACAATGTCGTCAAAGAGATTTTAAGGTGTTCGCCGCCAATTCCATCTAGCTTTCGGAGAGCAATAAAGACATTCGTTCTCGATGTAAGTTGTTTATGAAACGTGTCCATTTCTTCGTAAGACTTCACAATGAATTCGTTTGTTGACGCCATGAGAAATTATACTTTCGAGAGTAGGTCAACAAATAGTGTAGTAAAACTTCGAGTATAGGTCTTAATGAAATGTCCGTGAAGTTCCTTCTGAATTTTTACATAGTTGTCATATGATAACATTTCTCTTTCTGGACTACAAAGTGTTTCTTCGGCCCTTCTTTCTGTTTTTGCAACAGAAAAGGTATGCCGGATATGGGTTGTTCATGTTATAGGGGTCACTAGATCGAAGGTTCACTCAGCAGAAGATTCTGTAGCGCTAAACTGAGTTTTTATGAAGTCCAAATCTCCAGAGTATTCTCAGTGAGGGTGTGTGCCATATTTTGCCGACTGAAGGGAAGAAAATGCCGACAGCAAGTGTATCTAGGGTCCCAGGGGCTCGCCCTAGTGTCCGGATGTCAGGCCAAGAGGCAATGCTGAGATGGGGGCTAGGGGTGAAGCCTCAGGAAAGTTTGAACCATTTTCAAAATGATGGACATTACAATGCAGCATTTAACTATCTTCAATGGCGTTTTACACAGTAAAAGCCTCACAAAACATTATTATATATATTTTAATATTCTGTACTTCTAAACTGTCATAAAAATGCAATATTTGCACTTTGCGCGCATCCGTCATTACTATCTGAAATAATTAAGCCTACCTCCTGTTTCACAGCTTGAGCAATAATACTGTTCTAAAGCCGCCACACACAATTTCTACAATCATCTGTTGTTTCTTCTCCATCACAATTCCCTGCATCAGCAACTCGACCGGCTCTTCGTTCGAGTTAAGAAATTATAAAGAGTGTTCAAATCGAGAATTTTAGTGATCTATGTATTGCCCATTAAACCTTAGTAATAAAGCAAAATAGTTGCAGGGACGTCAAGGCCAAGGGACGATTTTTGTCTTAAAATGACTAAAATTACCACATCAAATGCCAAAAACCTCGGAGTTGATTGGTTCCACACCCCCAACAACATGAAAAACCTTCCTATATGGCACTCAGTTGTTCCATAAACCACATGAGAGCCTTTGGACTTCTTCAGTCATTCATCCCGGCCACCAGCATTCCCTCCCTCACCTACCCTATAGTTCCAAAACACACTTTGCTTTCCCACATACCGCTTTAACTTATTTTCATTATCTGTACAACTCATTTGGATAATCTTGCTAAGAAAGCATGTGGAAATAAGATACATCATATGAAAGTTGCTCTTACATTCTTTAAATGTTTATGAGAGCAGTGTCCAATAGGTCAAATTAGGTTCACTCCATCGAAGATCCTAAATTTAATCCCAATTCTAACCTTAATTCCAACACTAAACCTAATAATACTCTATAGAGTTATTCTATTCGTTATCCCAACCCTAAGTCTATACTTAACTCTAATCCTAACCTTAACTCTTACTGTCTGGCCTTTAGTAGATTTTTGGTCAAGCCGATCTTCAATATAGTGAACCTTCGATCGTGTGTGATTTCCCTCGTTCTGGCTTAATACCTGATATTTGAAGTTCTACACCTTCTATTTTTGATGTCTGATCACTCTGATGTTTTAGTATGGCTTTACCTTCACCTAGGTGAGGGAGTGTTACTGAAAACCTCTCCTCACCTGTGGATGTCTTTCCTCTGAAAAGTCATACTTTCTTCTATCCACGAACTTTTCAGAGTGGGAGCCATTTGCAATTCGAATTAGTATTCTCTGGTATCCTAATTCACGAAAGGTTCTTTTGAATCATTTGACAGTAGGATTGTTACCGACCTGTAAATTTTGGCAGAGTAACTCCTCTGTTTACAGTCTTCCCTATTTATGTTAGCAAAACATCATGAAAGATACTTGGAAGGAAATAACCAGATAACAAGAGATTTGCAAGATTTAGCATGTGTTTTGAAATAAATATGGGGCGGCTGGTGATTTCCTTTAAATGACACAGTTATTCCCATATATGGACCCCCCCCCTTAACATAAACCCACAAAAACAATGATTGGGTAATTGAAACTGAAGTACCTGATATTTGCAGAAAGATCGTTGGCTTACAGCTTACGTAGATTAATCGGGAGACACATCATGTATCCTGCGGAATGGGCATGCACTGCCAGACCCAAAGTGTTATTTTTATTCGAAAGGTAATGTGATAACTGCACCTTCGTTACGTTTGTCGTGTCAGGTGATAGTAGAATAAAACATCTGTTCAACAAAACATAAGACGCCATATAAGCTGTCAACAGTTCATGTGGAACTTCTCAGGAACAACTGGAAGCAAGTCACTGCTGAAAGTGGTACACACTCCACAGCCACGGACGAAGTTGCAACCCGCAGCCCTCTCAAGACCTACTGGTGGTTGAAAGTGGCTGCATAGTTTTAGCTTTTCCGTCCCATACAGACTAGCAAGAGGTGGTTAACTTGTAACTTTAGCAACCAACCTATAAAGGTTATTCCAATATAATGTACCGTCAGCAAGCAAATTGTGACGTTTTAACCCAATGTGTGAAGTAATTGTACTCTTTCTTATTTTTTTTCAGGGATATCAAATTCCTAAAGGTTGGACGGTCCTCTACAGTATACGTGATACTCTCAAATTTTCGGAACATTACCAAAGTCAGGAAACCTTTGACCCGGACAGGTTCTCCTCCGAACGGAGAGAGGATAAACAAGGAGGCCGATACAACTTTCCTGTCTTTGGTGGTGGTCAGCGCGCTTGCCCAGGACAACATCTAGCAATATTGGTAATGAGAATACTGATCATTGAAATGGTTCGTTTGACCACCTGGGAGCTACTAGAGCCAAATAAGGTCAAAATTTGTAGTATACCGGTCCCGCATCCAGTTGACGGTCTCCCCGTCAAGTTTACGAGACAGTTGAGTGACTGTGAGCGGCAGAGAGACGAAAATGAGAACTTTGAGAAATATCACAAATAGCTGGACTAATTGGGAGGTGGATGAACCGTCTCCGTTCCTTCTCTTTGGAATCGTAGCTACGCCATTTCTTGGTTGAAAACGCTTCATGTAGTTGCAGAGGGTGCGAGACCTTTGATGAACTTTCAATCAGCGGTTGTAAGCGCCTCACATACTCATGACCGTCCGTGTGAGTGGTACTCTGTGATAGGGCCCGGTGGGTGTACCGATGCATTAAGACGGTATTTTCAACATTAAGTCTTACAGCGGTGTGTGCTTTGACAGAACAGAAATGAACATAAATATCTTCATTCTTCAAAATGACAAATTCTGTATTATCCGCACTCAAAGAGCGGTATATGTCGATATCTGTTTTACTTCGTCCTGCTGGACCCACGCTACTCTATAAACACAGGAGGTTCTGCATTGATATAGCGCTCGTTTGAACGACACCTTGTTCGGGTTTTATGGGAGTACCAATTTTGTGAGTTGAATAAAGTTCAATTTGTTATCAAAGACTGTAACAGACGTTTAGTGATCCGTACTATTTAGAATCTGAGTCAGTGGCTGCGGAAATGGAGGTGAGGCCCTTATGTTCAAAAAAAAGGAATAGTGTCTCGTTACTTTTCTTCAAACATTGCTAAATGGCATTTACAACTTTTAAGGTATCTCTCAAGATGTGACAGCTGACCGACCGGACCAACTGTCCAAACCAGGGCCGTAGTCTGGGCGAAATCTCCAGGGGGAGGGGTGTAGTTCATGACACTGTCTAAGGAGTGCACCACGTGGTATGCCTACAGATAGTTAACACCCAGGCGGACCATTTCATTTGCGCATATGTTCTGGGTAACATCGCGAAGGGGAATGAGAAGAGAAGTACATATAAGGCCTGGCTTAGGTTCAAAATTGTACAATCGTTGGGAAAGCTTTAAACTGATTACATCTTACAAATTGTCATTATTTAGTGATATTCTTCATATTTTGTGGCTACGCAGAAGCCAAGATGTGTTGTCTAAAAGGAGGGGAAGACGTCTTATACTCATTCAGAAATATTTGCCTATGTGAAGTGGCTTGGATGCAAACTGGTACCATCTTTCTCAAGCTTCGTAAAGCATTGAATTTGATTATATATTTAGGTATGAGTCATTATTTAGTGTGTTTCTATCCTAATAGGGTGTATTGAAGGGTATATTGCCTAAGGGGAGGGATTACACCTCTACTCTGAGAAATTTTTCTTGTTCTAAGTTTTCCTAGATCCCAAATGGTGTTATCTTTGGTGAAGCTTTGGACTCATAAAATAACTAAACTTACTATTTACTGACTAGAATTCTTCGGCTTATGCACGCATGACACCCCTACAAGGCTGTTGCCCGGCGCAGGCTTTCCTTAGCGCTCTTAGTACGACACTGAGGTAGCCATCACTGGTGCGTAGCCATAGCGTAGGCCTTGCAAGAAAATAGGGGGGGGGGACACATTTTAGACCTTAAAAGCTGCATCTAAGCATTCTTTACTTTGAAATTTTATGCTTTAGAAACAAATTTAGATTTCAAGAGGGAGAGTTAGATTTTATTTAAAGGGGAAATGTAGTCACCTCAATTTGAATTAGTGTATCCGAGCATCCTATTTAATGAATCGCTCTTGAGAATCATGTAACAATATGTTTCTCACTACATGAGTTAAATATTTTACGTACAGACTAACACCTTGGTTTAACTCGAATATGCAAATTAATGATGTAACATATCATTAAAGATACTTAAAGTGAAATAGGAGATTTATGTGAGATTTAGCTGTCGTTAAAATAAGTTTGCAGAGACTGCTTATACCCTTTAATCAAAAGGGACTTAATAAAGCTCATTGACTTTAGCTAATAACTAAAGGTAATCATTAGCTAGTTTATCTTTAGCCAGTGTATATGGTGATTTATTCAAACGGTGTTTCTTGGAGAAAGAAGATGGTTTATTCGTCAGGTAGGGAAACCCACATTTAAAACGCGTCCATGGCGATCTCTTCGGGAAAATTTGGGCAAAAATGAACCCGAATGGGAATTTTCCAGGTTTTAAGGGCCTTGAAATCATAATTTAGACAATGAAATTTTCAGCATTTCTGTATTTTTTTCTCAAGTAGGCTAAATTTCATTTCGGCTTGGAAATCTCAAGGGGCAGTAGCCACCTTGTCCCACACCCGCAGTCTACGGCCCTGCAAACTATTCCTTTATCACTGATCAAATGAGTGATATCCAGTAAGGATATTTCCCCATTGTCTTGTAAAATGATCATCTTAATCTTGCCTCATGATGTTTTATTTTTTGTAAATCTCAACGCATTTTTAAGTTACAGGTCAGCTGATGTACGTATGGATGATCAAAAAGCCTATATCCTCCCGAGGGGGGAGTCCTTTAATTATTTTCGGTTTTGAGTTTTCCTTCCAAACATTAGTCAAAATTTTACATTGGTCAAAAATTAGCCTATAGTAATTACAAATCCAGGAGTTAACAGGTTCAGCCCTCCTCTGCAAGAAAACACGTCACTTCTTTCTCTCAAAGGTTGAGATGAGATGAATTAAGGCAAGTGTCATCAAAATGAAGTAACTGAATACATTCCATGGCACATTTTTACTAAACAAAAACTCGGCTAGATTACCCTTCCTCCAATAATAGCCACCCTCTTAAATTGGTAAATTAACCGACAAACGTTTGCAATTTTGCTGAGAACAATTCTAGAACGTGTTTTATGTATTCTGGTTTGAGATGATACTGGTTTGTTATGGGGGAGCCAATTCTCTCGCACTCCAGGTTTACTGTACCCTACCCCACCCACTCCTCACAAAATACCAATCCCATAGAATGTGAGGTGTTTGTGTCATCAACACTCGTCTGACTCTTTTCCGATGTTAGCAGGGTCCAGATTAAGTATTTATCTTTGTATATGTCAACGAGTCAAGTGACTATTAAATGATGGACTTAGATGTAAGTCAATTTATTTAGCTTTTCTTCTTGTTATTATAATTACACTTATTTTGAGTCATGAGAAAATATAAATATGCTAATGAAGAACTTGCTATAACAGTGAAAAATTAACTAAACAAAATAATAATTCAGAGTATAAGGAAGCGTGGCTCCTGTTTTACGCACAAAGAAATTTAACACGATTGCTCCTCATCAAAGTGCCTTTCTAGTTGGTTTTATGTCTGAGAAAAGTGTGAAATGATATGTATGTTTCGACAACACACACAAGACCAGGTAAGGAGCTAGCATACAGCAACTTCAGATACAAAAGTGGGAAGAGACATTAAAAGGGTACTTTCATAGGGCATTCTCAGGATGAAGGAAATAGGTCCATATTTGATATACTTTGTAGCTGTGGTTCAATTAGATCCAAAACCAAGTAAAGTACCTTTATTTTATTAAAAACATGAAAAAACTTCTCTGATTGCTGATTATAGTTAAAGGTTTGTTTTGTATCGAAAACTGACTTTATTATTTTGATACAAATTGATGAAACTTATAAGGTACAGGTTGATTCTAACAATATTTAAGGGCAAATTTATAGTTATCTCAAGTTGAATTTTCATATTCAGATATGCAATATTCATGTAATTCTCTGTTAAGCTTGTCTTGGTGTCCCTTCAGAGGACATATCTCCTGTAGGGAGTAGAACTCTTTCGGGTTGTAAGTTTGGTTTTCGTCCTTCGCTCTTTGCCATAGAGCCGAGGGGACTATGAAACAAGTATAATGCTTTCTTTTAAACGTGGGATAGTTTGTGCTAACAAATTCTTAACTGTATGTAAGATAACACATTTTTATTTACCTGTAATTTGAAATATTGCATTGGGACCTATTGCCAGTTTTTGTCATTTTGAAGGGGCCAAGTGTGTATTTAGTCCAGCATAATTCTTCTCTGAAACCCCCGAAAGCGTTTGCATGTATCAATTACGTGGTTGTTATTGACGCCTGAGATTGATGTGAACGAATATAGGGGAGGCACAGCTAATTTTCAGGGAGGACCCGACTACCACAGAGTGTCCTAACGCGGTACCATGGGTTTGGTAGCCTGTCATGAAACCTCGTGCGAGACTTTTGATACTTGTGAGGTCGAACGGGTGTTTTTAAGTAAGTTTTTGGTACAGCTTGAAAGGCTTGGGAAGTGCTATACTCAGGCTGGCAATCTGGAAGGTTTGGTTTTAAAGTTTGATTGGCAACATTTCTTGGCACTCTGCGTGTCCTCGGTTTGCATAATGATGAGCTACCAATTTTTAGCCTGGCACAAGGCTTCCAAAAAGGTTAATCTGGCCCCGTATCTGCTTCGATATCTTGCAACAAGTAGTTTTTTTAGCGAAACACATTATACATACCCAGCTCAAGTACTTAGGTCTCAAACAAAACCTTTGTTAAAAATTCCTTTAATGAATGTTGAATAGCGATTTAGTTTTTCGTAGGATCTTTGAAGATATTTATATAGTTTAAAGGTTGAAGTCTCTTTCAGTCACTGAAATAAATTATGTTGTATATATAAAGTCTTTCTATTACTCTACTTCTTGTAAAGAGAAATATTTACAAGAGCTTAAATCCCTTGGAATTTTTGAAATAAGTTCATTATATTACAGCTTAGTGACGTATTCATATTATATACAAATTTTATATCACCATACAACAAGTTTTACTCAGATCTATTTATTTAAATGGGGCCGTTGGACTCCCTCTCCCCAAACACCTCCAGAAAAAGGGAAAATGATAAAATTTGAATAATGACTTCATCAACTCATGGGATGGGTGCAAGTTTTTTTAACGAAGTTTCATTTAAGTTTGCATGCATAGTTTCAGCCAAGTGTTTAAAAATCATATTGAAATATATGAAGAAAATATTTTATGAAGGCCCTAAACAGTATTTGGTAAAGCACAATGAGATCTGACTGAAGTAAACATGATAGTGTACATAAATCTGGGTATCATCGTGACAAAAAAACTAAAAGTTACGAGATTCCTTCTGTAATAAAACTGCAAACTTAAGAAGTGAATCTTCGGATGAAAAGGTAGAATAATAAAATGCAAAATGATATTATTACATATATACATGCAATTTGCATAGAATCTGGAAAAGGAGAAATATATGTGAAAATTATTTTCGGTGTATTTCCGTACTTTTTGATTCCATCATACTAGTAGGAATTGGGAAATTTTATTTTATAAGTTTTTCTCTTACTAACTTAAGGAGGAAAAGAGGACTACAAAAGGTGAGGGTAACCTTAAAGTATCGCACGTACATACGTACTTATGGGTGGAGTTAGTTTGGTGGTTTGGGTGCAGTGCCTTTCATATTAGAGGTCCCCGGATCAAATCCCGGTGGAACCACATGGAAAGATTTTAGAGACTAAATTTGCTAGTATGGCATAGTCGTTCGCAGTAGTGCTGAGGGGGTTTAAATTGGTGAATTAGAATGTATCTGTGTTGTCAGTCTCGGGAGTTGTTCGACTCGGGAAAGGAAAGTGTCCTGCTCAAGAAGAATAGTCTGCTTCAGTCGGTGAGCTGTCGAGCAGCCAAGCTCGACAGCTGAGAAAATAGAAAAGGGCTTGGGATATATTCACGTCGGTCGGATGGAGACGTTACATCACAGTTCCGGAAGCAGGACTGTGAACGATTAGTGCACTTCTGCCTCGCTACTCTCTGAGCACTGCTCGAAAAAAGAAGGCGAATGTCGTCGTTGTTCATCAACAGTCAATCTGTTATAGGGTCCACAATTAGCCAAGTGCTTTTTGACCCTGTAACGTTAACCTTAAACGATCTATCGTACCATGGAGCTACTACCTGGACAGTTAAGCCAGATTTGTGTATGCAAGCATTTGTTCAATGGCTGGCTGCTGGCGCTGTGTATGTTATCGACAGGTAGCAGATCATTGTCAACGCAAGTTTTTGGGGAGACAGTGGTAGTCCAGTGAGACTGCTCGTGATCATCACGATCAAATAATACAACTTCGAGCCCTTCCTATTTTGCTACTAGGCCTATTTGTCGCTGAGCAAGAAGCTTCACATGTGTGACCCCTTTCTCCTAGTACTTATTCAGCCAAACTTCCCCGTTACGGAGGGGGGGGGGTCATAAACGCTTCCATTCTGTTGCACGACAAGAAACCTTGGACTACTGCCATGAGGCTAGGAACATTCCAAGCTGATTTATATCATTATCACATTGTACAAAACTCAAACGTTTGCAAATAAACTTCTCTGTAATACATAAATGACATTAGGATCGAGAATGCAGAAAAATAGGTAACAAATTTAATGACAGTCACGTTGCATGCGGTCGTTAGAATTTCACTTTCCCTTGCTGAAAGAAGAGCGATATTCAACCGTTAAACCTAGCAATTTTAGGTTACCTTTACGATCAACGTTGACCTTTAGATCCGGGAAGGGGTATCATACCCCCGTTATTTTTAGCTAGATTCGCGACTGATATCAGACTTTATTTTTTATTGCATTTTCATTTACAAATATTGCATTATTTACATACTTTACTTTAGGGAGTAGAGCACTCGTTGCAAGCCTGAGAGGGTTGTCTAATTCCTTTCTATCATGTTCTTTCATCAATTTCCTTCTACTCCATACATGTTGTAAATGCTTGATGTGAGAAACAAATAAATGAAATGGGATTGGATTGGATGGGATTGGATGGAATGGAATGAAATCAGTAGGGATAATAGTCGAATTCCTCAGTGTCCGGGGGCATGGAATGTGTGTTGCAAATAAACACTCTGTGCTGGACATTGCTGAAAAGCAGTTTCTTAATCAAAATTTGTTTTTTTATAAAAGGTGTACCATGTAACAATACGAATTTGCGAATGTTTAAATATCCTTGTCGGAGAAAGAACTGTGGTTGATCATTTAAAAAAGAGGATCTATTCAAGAGCCTATCTTTAAAGGATTTCTCAATAGTAATGGGACAGGGAGGGAATCTCGCTCGAATTCGGGACAAATCGGTGAGATGGGGATGACTGCCTCTGTGCTATCTATCTGCGGATCATGTAGTTGTAATACGAAGAGACTATTTTGAATTTTAGTACCCTACATAATTCTCAATAGCCCCAGAAACCGCTCCCTGCAGTCAAGTCCGCATATCCCGCGTAGCAAACCTTTTGATCCTTTCTGGTACAATGAAAGAGTTAGTTAGTTAGATGAGGTTTAACGGCCCAGTTTACAACCAATTGGTTCAAGTCGAGCCGGCCACG